>FIZT01012316.1:0-11018 GCA_900065295.1 Paracoccus marginatus | reverse complement strand
TCGTGTTTCACCCCCCCCCCCCCGCCAAAAAATATTCAAGCATTCAAACATTATCAATTTCAAACTTTATTTTCAGGGATTGAAGAAAAATGGAAACAATTTCACTTTCATGAACGCTTACGGTGGATATGGCATCAGTAAATTGCCTTATTTTGTGGTTAATCGACTAGTAGTTGTGGATAATTTTGATGGTATATATGTTGGAGTGAATATCAGAGGAGGAGGGTAAATAACATTTTAAAAATTATTTTCCCAGCGATCCGACTGATTTGAAAAATGTACCCACCTAATCGTCGGTATTTACTTCAGAGAATACGGCGAAATGTGGCACAAAGGGGGTTCTCTGCACAATAAACAACACAGCTTTGACGATTTTCAAGCCGCAGCCGAGTTCATAGTCAAAGAAAACTATACCAGTACTAAATTATTAGCGGTAGAGGGAGCTTCTAATGGTGGGCTTTTGATGGGTGCCTGTCTTAATCAAAGACCTGACTTGTTCGGAGCCGTGAATATTAACGTAGGGTGGGTAATATCTATCTGTCATTCAATTATCTACCTATCTTTCTGTGAATTCGATTCGTAAATGGACAAAAGATGAAATTTGTATTTCAGTACCCTGGATATGTTACGATTTGACAAATTTACATGCGGTCACGCCTGGGTCACCGAATATGGTAAACCCTCCGATCCAAAAGATTTCCCGTATTTGATGAAATACTCGCCTTTGCACAATATCAAAATCCCCGACTGTCCTGATAAACAGGTAAGCATTAGGTAATAAAATCGCAGAAATTTCAACATTCTTTTACCTACTGTGAACATTTTTCCACAGTACCCTCCTACTTTGCTTACAACTTCCGATCATGATGATCGAGTTCCACCCCTACACTCGTTGAAATTTATTGCCACGTTGCAATACGAGGCTAAGAAGCATCCGAATCAGGTATAAAATGACTTGATTTTCTTACTCAAAACGAATTGGCTAAGCCCGAGTGTACTCTATTTATTTGATTCTTTGTCGATAGAAAAGTTATTTAACAATTTTTCCACAGTTGAATTTTTTTTTCAATAATTTTTTCCAATTTTAAAAATTTTAAAATGAAAAATTCATTTTTTTTAAATTTCAAATTTCATTTCTGTTTGTTTTGTTTCCAAATTGGAAATTTTATTAAAAATTGATTCAAATTGAACTTTTGTTAGACAAATGATCTCCTTCAAATGCCAGATCATCTGTATTTTTACTTTGCAATAATTGAATCAAAATTATAAAATTTTTTTTCTTAGAAAAATCCTATTCTCATCAGAGTTGAAAAAGATGCTGGTCACGGATGCACCACACCGACCGATAAAATAGTAAGTTTAGCTACAGTAGATCTAACGCGTGGGTATTAGGTATGTACCAAGAAAAGCGACCGACACCTAATCATGCTCTTTTGAAACAGATTGCCGAACTCGTAGATGAGATGTGTTTCTATGTAATCAACATGGGAATAAAATTCCACGCCTGCTGAGATAATTTTTACTCGTTTTTATTTTTATCACATCCCTTATGTTTTTGAATAATACTAATTCATAGTGCATTTAAGATACCTATAAATTTAAATTCGCACCAGCGACTTCGTTTTATTTTAACGAATACGCCATTTTATTTCTGTATTGAAAAAAAATTATGTTCATTTCTTCAACTTTATTGTGTACCTACAAATATACCTACTCAAGATTTGGAGTAGTTTTCATTTTTAACGATTTTTTTTTGTCGCCTAATGGCATAGGTATTTTTAGGTAGTAGGTACCTAGTTTGAGAAAAATTGATTGAAAATTCGCGGAGGTAGCATTTTTTCTCTGTACATGAGTCGCATATTTCGAAGCTCCGCCTCCAAGTAATGAGGCAAAATCTTTTACCGAGGCAAATCCAATGATGAAAGCATTTTGGCAATAGGTAATCCCTTTACCACACCAAAGCTTCCGCCTTCGCTGAACAAAGTACAAAAACCTGTCTTACTCGTGAAAAAATTCTGCCTGAAATTTTTTTCCCATCAAATACTTACCAATATGTAATAGTAGGTAATATGGCAAGCGAGCGATCTCAGCAGACGATTTATATCACACTACACTCAATATAGGTAGTACCTATCTCCATACCAAGTTAGCGATAATTGTATTAAAAAAAATTAATTTTGATAAGATTATCTAAAAATGTAACGTTTTATTTTTGTAGGTACGAATACATAGGAAATCCTCCTTAATTCTAAATGTTTCCTCAATTTTTTTTTTTTGAATTTCTTTCCTGCATAGATAACCATAAACTATTCGCTTTTACGAAGGTGACTAGCTTAAATACAGCCGGAATTCTCATCATCTTCAGTTCAACTACAGACCTCTTCCTAGACGATTTGCTCGTAAATATCCCGAATTTTCGTGGCACTTCATGTTATTGCTTCAGTTGTATTTTTTGTTTGTATCATGATTCGCGAAGTAATCGTTGTAGGAATTTTAATGATGTTTCTAATTGATGGCAAGTATGCCTACTGCTCATCATCTCCCTCTGTCACTCCTATTTCTACTTTTTCTCTTCCTAAGAATACATCATTCCATGCCGATGCTTCTGGACCGGCATTTGCGATCAATCAGAATGCTATAGTGAGTTTATTTCAACGACAGATTCGCACTTACGCAAATAACAAGGAACCTTTGAACATAAATACCAATAAACGTTATAACCTGCACAAATTATGGCGCTTTACAGATTCCTTCTGACAAATATCCCACTCCTAGAAGGGATGAATCTGTGCAGGACACTTATCCCAAAAACACTGTTGTAAGTAGATATTGTTTTCGTCATTACAGCACGATTTTTGGAAACCTGGTTACCCTACTGATGTACTGATACGAAAATTTTTCAGGTCAAAGACCCGTACAGATGGATGGAAAATCCAGATTGCCCCGAAACCAAGAAATTCATCGAAGAACAAATGGCCATCACCAAACCATACTTGGAAAAAGCTCCATTCCGCGCCGAACTGAAAGCTCGTTACAAAGAACTGTGGAACTTTCCGAAATTTTCAGGATTTCTCCAAAAAGGCAAAAAATACTTTTCATTTCAGAACACAGGGCTACAAAACCAAGAGTAATAAGGCTACTAATACAATTTTCTTCAACCCTGAGTGATTCGTGATTTTGTTCAATCCAAACAAATACTTGGTTCCAGCGTTGTTTACATTCACGACAGCTTAGCCGACAAAGGAAAGGTATTTCTGGATACAAACGGACTCGGCAAAGACGACACTGTCGCCTTAGACGACTTCGTGATCTCGGAAGACGGACTAATCGCCGCCTATTCGACATCAGAAGGTGGTACAGATTGGAAAACTGTGCAATTTAAACATATAGAAGAGGGTAAAGGAAGGATGGTACTTACTCGCAATGAATATTTTTTTCATTTTTTCAAAATAATTTTATTCCTATTTCAGGGGAAATCTATGAAGAAAAACTCACCAAAATCAAACATACTTCGTTGGCATGGTCGCACGATAATAAAGGAATATTCTACTCGGTATGTGCAATAAGATGATGACGATTTACATATCCCAAGTGGATGGAACTGAAGATTTCCATTCCAACTTCACAGGGCTATCTTGATCAAAAAGTCAAAACAGATGGCACCGCAAACGATGTGAATGAAAACCAAAAGCTGTACTATCACGTAGTTGGAACTGAACAATCCAAAGACGTTATGGTCGCCGAATTCCCGGACGACCCGGATAAATTTGTGTTAGTATAATTCTGCTGAATCAATCGAGAGAAAAATGAGGGATGCGTATTTCCTAGAAAAATTCCAATTATAAAATTTTTCAATTTCAAGCTACGGTCACGTGAGCGACGATGGAAAGTACTTAATTGTGATGGTATCAAAAGGGTGCCAAAATAACATGGTATACCTTGCTGAAATCGGTACAGAGATAAAGGGCAAGTTGGACCTTTTACCAGTCGCCACCAAAATGGATTTCAATTATTTTGTAAGCGATCAAAGCATTTATCCACCTTAACGAATCGACGTACCTAATTACAGAATTTCTACCTTTATCTCACAGTATCTCACAAACACTGATAAGTTATTCGTTTTCCAAACCAACAAAGATGCAGATAACTATAAATTGGTCACCGTTGACATTGGAAATCCGGTCTCACATTTGTGGATAGATCTTGTTCCGGAAGATAAAAAGAATGTGCTCGAATGGGCCAGTTCAGCTTTTGAAAAATACATGATTCTATGCTACACCGAGAATGTAAAGGTAGGTACCTATCCCAAGGAAAACCAAGAGATTGGGGAAATACTCGCAACAGCGTCACTGATCGGCCAACTTTTTGATCCCATTTTTTTTTTTTAATCTGCAGAGTGTTCTCCAGTTACATGAGTTAGCAAGCGGTAAAATGGTCAAGAAATTCAATTTGGAGATCGGTACAGTTAGCTCTTCCTCGTTTTACAGCAATAAAAAATTAAAAGATATATTTTTCGATTTTCAATCATTCTTAACGCCTGGCATCACTTATCATTGCGACCTATCAAAACCATCGTTCGATCTTGAAGTAGGTATCAATTAATTTTTACCATCGACTAGGCAATTTTTACAAAATTCAAAATTTTTTCTTAGATTGTGAAAGAAACAAAATTGAAAAACTTCGACAGAGAAAAATTTATAACGGAGCAAGTAACTTACAAAAGTAAAGATGGAACTGAAGTGCCTATGTATATAGTTCACAAAAAAGTCAGCCTGATAATAACCTATACTATGAAGATCTTTTTGAAAACTTAATCTGATAGATACTGTAATTCACTACTTGAATATTTCCTCTAGACTTTGAAGAAGGATGGTAATAATCTGGCTTTCATGTGGGCGTATGGCGGATTCGCCTATAGTATATTGCCCTTCTTTTCAATCAGTCGTATAGTAATTATGCATAATTTTGATGGAGTTCACGCAGTGCCAAATATAAGAGGAGGAGGGTGAGTGATGATTATACATTTATATGTCTTGTCTATTCTACTTTCCTCAAATAGGTAGGTACCTACTTGTAGCGAGTTTTACCATAAATAGTGGAATTTTCTCAGGGAAAAGGGCGAAAAGTGGCACCGAGACGGTCAACTGGATAAGAAGCAGAACTCCTTCGATGATTTTCAGGCAGGAGCAGAATACTTGATCGCGCAAAAGTATACCAATAGTAAATTATTGGCTATAAATGGAGGATCGAATGGAGGTCTATTGATGGGCGCATGTCTTAATCAAAGACCAGACTTATTTGGAGCTGTAATCGCTGATGTGGGGTTAGTAGGTTCAAAATATAAATTGAAATATAATGCAGGTAGGTACAGAGACAGGCTACGGATTCGAGCGACCACCTCACAATTTTATTATCTGTTTAGAGTAATGGATATGTTACGATACGATAAATTCACCGTTGGACGTGCTTGGATTACCGAATACGGTTCATCTTCTAACGAAACAGATTTTCAATACTTGATTAAGTACTCGCCATTGCATAATGTCAGAATACCCGAAAGCCCGGATAAACAAGTAATCATTGGAGATTTCAAAATTTTCAAATTAAGTGAACGGATTTAACCTAATTGTCTACTACGTACTCAATCGTTTCCTCTCATTTTCACAGTACCCAGCTACGATGCTCACAACTTCAGACCATGATGATCGAGTGTCACCGCTTCACTCTTTGAAATTCATTGCTACGTTGCAGTATGAGGCTAAGAAGCATTCGAATCAGGTACTACATATAAAGTAATCTGTGCCATTGAAATGCTCATAAGCAAAGTTTTTCTGAAATGAAATTTCTCCTTTGGTAGAAAAATCCCTTCATAATCAGAGTGGAAACTGACGCTGGTCACGGTTGTGGTACACCAACGGATAAACGAGTTAGTATTTAGTCAGACATAGATAATCAATTTGGATAATTTTTAACCGTTTTCCGTTCCATCGTTACAGATTGCCGAAATTGTTGATATGATGTGTTTCATCGTGCTAAACACTGGAGTCAAGTTCCATTCGTGAAACATGATTACCTTGAATCGATAGATCTATCACATAGTGAAACATATCTAGGTACATTCACTTTTAATATATTAATGAAAGCATAATAAAATAATTGTGAAATCTCACTTTTTGCATTTAACCTGATTTCATTTTGAAATTGTCAGCGATATTTTTCATTACTTCCTCAAAAGTAGAAATCAGTAGGTAGTTGGAGCACCAAATCGATAGCAATAACTGAATTGGATCGAACGAAATGAAATATTAAAAATTTCCTCGATATGACGAAAGTAGAAAAAATAATATTTACTCAACAAGGTGAAAAATACGGATGCGTTGACTTGAAACATTTTTTCACTCGTTTTATCGTACGAAGTATTTTCCCAAATGTTTTTTCACGCATTATTTTCAGCATTGAAATCATAAATTACGAGAAACGCGGGAGGAATTTCTATTTTTTGAAAATATCCTCTGGTATGGAATATTTTTGAATTTACTCTCTATGGCCATAAATTAGGAAAAGTTATTTCTGCGACCTTGCAAGGACGATGTGAGATTGAGTATAAATAGAACCCGAATCTGGATGATTTTTCAATTCGAATTTTAGCTTTGATCGTGCGGCATACCTTATATTCGTATATTGCTTATATTTGTGGACGTCATGACTCCAAAATTGTTTGTTATGGTGTTTCTGGCGGTGCTGATTGTCAAGGATGGATATGCTGACTGCCCTTCATCTAGTTCTGCACCTGTTACTCCCTCCCCACCAGCCACTTCTCCACCACCATCCACTTCGTCGCCACCAACCATCTCGCCACCAATAAATGTCTCTCCACCATCTAATACTCCTGCACCAGCCAACTGCCCTACAAATGGAGCTGATGTAAGCTCAGTTCACTGTATTACCTACCCGCAGAGCTACATACCTACCTATCTATGTATATTTTACCAATTTGTAGATTACCTCAGACCGTTACCCAAATGCCTGGAGAGATGAATCAGTGCAAGACACTTACGGCAAAACAGTGGTACGCACACCTATACTTTCCCCTCCCATCATTTTCAATTTTTTGCACACCCATACCAATAGATTAATTCGAGAGCTTCTCTAATTCACTGTTTTAGGTTAAAGATCCGTATAGATGGTTGGAAAACGCAGACAGCGAAGAAACCAAAAAATTCATCGAAGCGGAGAACGCCATCACAAGATCTTTTCTCGATAAGACTTCAAACCGTAATGAATTACAAGCTCGTTACCAAGAATTGTACAACTACCCAAAATTCAAGGGTCCTTTCCAAGCTGGTAAAAATTTTTTCTCATATCGGAACACAGGATTACAAAACCAAGAGTGAGTGATTGATCAATACAAGAAAATTCGAATGGAAATAAAATGACATTTTTACATTTTTTTTTAGTGTCATGTTTGTACAAGACGGAATGAAGTGCGAAGAAGCTCAAGTGTTCATTGATCCAAATGCTTTGAATGAAAAAGGTACCACAGCACTGGATACTGACATGTCTAAATTTTCTCCAGATGGACTAGTGTTTGCATATTTATTGAGTGATAATGGTTCTGATTGGAAGACTCTTCAATTAAAGCACGTGGAAAAAGGTTGCATTCAGCGATGAGACTCATCTATACCTAATTCTATCTTACATTATTATTAATGTTGCATTTACCTATATCAATTTCCAATACCTATAGGTGATATTTATAAAGACAAGTTGAGCAAAATCAAGTTCACAACTATATCATGGACACTTGATAATAAAGGATTCTTCTACTCGGTAATTTAGGTACAACTAGAATTGGAAGGGAAAAAATCAGAAATCATCCCATTTTTGTAAATCGATTTTAGGCATACCTCGATCACACAGGTAAGGCAGATGGCTCTGACAACGACGCGAATAAAAATGAAAAGTTATATTACCACGTTCTTGGAAACGAGCAATGCAAGGATGTTCTAGTCGCAGAATTTCCAGACAATCCTGATTACACGGTGTAAGTTTGTGGGCGTGGGACATCCTCTTAATAGTATACATACGAGTATTCTGTATTTTTTTACGATAGGTACTAAATTTTTTAGTGACAATGCGATAAGCGATTGCGGAAAATACTTGGTCGTTATGGCGCAAGCTGGCGTTGGAGGTGGCGAACTCGTGTACATTGCTGACTTGGACCAAATCAAATACCAGATAACAACCAAGTTGAAGCTCAAACCAATTGTTACAAAATTAGAGGCTGATTACGATGTAAGTTTTACTCTACGACATCCACGATACAGCACTAATGATATAAGATCAAGTTTCTCAAGTTGAGGTATATTATTACATTTACATTTTGCCGCAGTTCATCGCCAACAATGATAAAACATTCTTCTTCTACACCAACAAAGATGCTGATAACTATAAAGTAGTTGCTATTGACATTGATGATCCTGACGACTTGTGCAAGTGGAAAGAAATCGTACAAGAGAAAAAATACGATAAGTTAGAATGGGCCAAAGCTGCAAATGATAAATATCTGGTTTTATGTTATACCGTGAACGTGGCGGTAATTGAAATTTTCCACTTTTTTAAATTCAATAGAATCCTATACTTATCAAATTAATGAATTATTTTACAAACAGAGCGTTTTACAACTACACGAATTGGCATGTGGGAAGATGCTGAAAAAATTCGATTTAGAGATTGGTCAAGTTGACGAATTTGCATTCTTCTGCGATAGAAAATATCCAAATATATTTTTCAACTTCGAATCTTTCCTGACCCCTTGTATCACTTATCATTGTGATCTTTCAAACCAATCTTTCGATCTCCAAGTAACATAATAATTACCCGTTTTTATTCTCGTAAGAGAAATAAATGCGTTTTATATATATCTACCTAGGTATATATCTATCTCACGTGGTCAAATTGTACCTATATTCAACAGATCATTTACGAAACAAAGCTGAAAAACTTCTGTCGCAAGAATTTCACCACAAAGCAAGTGCATTACACGAGTAAGGATGGAACAGAAATACCGATGTATATCGTCCATAAAAACGTATAGGACTCTTCAATTCCTAAAAAATCTTTCTAGTCATTATGATCCATAATCTTTATAATATTTTGCAGGATATACCAATAAATGGAAGCAGCCCTGCTTTCATGTACGGTTATGGCGCGCAGGGTTACAGTATGCTACCCTATTTCAGTATTAATCGTTTGGTGTTCATTTGTAATTTCGGCGGAGTGCATGCCGTACCTAATATCAGAGGAGGAGGGTAACCCGCGTACAATTTTCCGCAATTCTATTCTTGAAAAATGAGAATGCATAATTATTCATTTCATCGCATTTTAGAGAATTTGGCGAAAAATGGCATAAAGCCGGACAACTGGATAAGAAACAAACATCTTTCGACGACTTCATAGCAGCAGCTGAATTTTTAGTTTTCAAAAAGTACACCAAGAGTCAATCTATAATTACTTATGGAGCGATTGAAGGAGGTCTTTTGACGGCTGCATGTCTCAATCAGAGGCCCGATTTGTTTGGCGTTGTATTAGTCTCGGGAGGGTCAGTATATATTCCTAATGCATATATCCTAATCAATAGAAATTGTGTTTTTGGCTCCGGTTCAATAAGGTGTGATGTCATCTTTTTAAAAGGTTATTGGATATGCTGCGATATGATAAATTCACTATTGGATACCAGTTACAACCAGAATTCGGGTCAGCATCCGACGAAAAACAGTTTGGATTCTTGTTCAGATACTCTCCTCTGCAAAATGTCAACATCATTGACGATAAACAAGTATGTAATTTACAACTTTTACTGAAAAGATAGCTTGCTTTAATGAATAAAAGAACCCTTTCAACTAATTACAACATAATTATCATTCAACTTGTACCACAGTATCCCGCAACGATGCTTATAACAGCCGATCACGATGACCGTACTCCACCTCTACATTCTTTGAAGTTTATAGCAACGTTGCAATACCAAGCTAAGCTCCATCCCAATCAGGTTAAACGAAAGTATTCCACTATATTAATTATTAAACGTGATAATCCGCTACAAACCCACTAATTTTCACATCTTCGAAAATAATTACAGAAAAATCCACTACTGATTAGCATCCAAAAAAGTGCAGGAGCTGGTTTCAGTTCTTCGACGGAGCAAATTGTACGTATACTAACATTATATAAATGTAATAAACAATCGGTTTGAATTGACCACTATTTGTTTTGGAGGGTGCAGCTAAAATTTTACATTCTATTTTACAGATTGCCGAATTTGTGGATACGATGTGTTTTGTGATGAATATACTGGGGCTAACCTTCAATGCCTCATAAAGAAATCTTGGGACGGGCTAATTTAGTTCCATGCACTTGATTGTAAACATTCACGAGCTTACGCTACTGCGTACTACTATATAGTTTGTTTTGTCTACTGTGCAATAATAATAAGTACATACATAAAGTGTTTAGGATAATTATACTGATATAGGATACTATTAAACATAGGTATTACGCAGTACGTACCTACGAGTACTTTTCAACTCTTCTTAAATATCCACATCACCGTGTTTCCAACTTTCCGTGTTCTCATCTCCTGAAAATTTTAAAAAATAATACACTCTGACTCTCTTGTATTTTGATTTTTGGCGTACAATAGGTACAAAAAATTATGATAACTAGAAAATACGTCATGATTATACTCATACAATTATTTACAATGTCGTACATTTTTTTACATGACTCAAACATACCTACGTGCCTACTTACCTACGTGAAACTGTGAAAGCAGGGATTGAAGAACGGAACGGGAACAAAAGAGCAAAAGAACCATGAAAATTTCAAAGAAAGAACGAACATAAGGAAAAATAAGGAAAAAAAATTGAGGAAAGAACAGATTCAAAGAACAATTTTTTTTTTGCAAATGAAAGAACGAGAGAGCGAACATTTTTCATTTATTCTGATACGTTCTTGTT
>FIZT01012284.1:0-10080 GCA_900065295.1 Paracoccus marginatus | reverse complement strand
TGACTGGTTAAAAAGCACAAAAAACAGCGTTTTTTTCAAAAGGAGGTGCACTTTGGGCACATCCTGTTCCCCTCCCCTTGCACCTAGGGAGCTCAAAATTTTTTTGGGATGTCCCCCACTCAAAGTAAACTATCCCACCGAATTTGGTCGAAATCCAAGGTATGTTTTTTATTTCACTCCACCCTAATGTACATAGATGCCGAATTGTAACGCTGTATTCTAACCATTGCTTATTTTTTTGATGGCTGCGTTTTTGGTGCTATACAACTTCGTACTCGTAGTACCTATGAGTTTTTTAAACGTATTCTTTCTTCGTTTAAGTCATCTGTTTTTTCTTTCTTTTTTGGGCGTAGAATAAATACTGAAAATACAATTGGCAAAGTTTGGGCAGCCCTGGTCAAAGCTGTATATTACTTTAGGTCACACACGCCTCAAATAATGTAACATACCTTTTGTATGGTCAACGAATAAAAACTAGTTGTACTTCGATGGTTTTTGTAATACCTATCTTGAATCATTGATTCATTTACTTAACGTCCACGAGATCTGCGACAGTTACATAATTTAAAAAAGTAACAGTACTTTCTCAGTTTCCTCGTTTCTTCGAGGAACTTGAAGAGAATGGATAAAACTATAATACTTCGTTACGAAATGTCGTAATTCTTGTATTATTACGAAATAATGCTTATACCTGCACTCTTTGTTAGTCGTTGGGCTCGATGTCGATGTGAGTACATGCAAGCTTACCTCAAATGAGTTGAAATTATGACGTGCTAAAAAAAAAGTGTTTGCTGAATCTGTTTCTGTTGGAACAACACACGTCATCAACAAATAGACTGAAAAATTATCGTTTTAATTGTAAAGAAAAAATTATATTATGCAGCGTATGCCTTTTTAAATCGTTCTTCGAGTGTACCTGTAAGTTGATTGACGTGCTAAGTTGACATTAGAATAAAAAACTTATCGATAAGAATTTCATTCTAAGAATTCGAGATTTTTTTCATAATCTATAAGCGTATTATTTTACCGGTTAGTTGTATTTTACATAACCATTAATCAATCGTTCGAGTTATTCTTCTGTCGACGTGTTTTTATTTCATTGGAATTGGATTTTACAGAATTGGAACATGGGAGACCACAGCGATCACCACGACCACAATCATGACGGTATGTCTACTGCAGGGCCAGATCACACGGGTCATATGGATCATGGCTCTCACGCCGGACATATGAGTATGATGCAGCATATGGTATGTTTCAAAATGAATGTAAAAATCTGCCCCTGAAGAATTTCCTTCTCAATTCAGCTGATTTTTGTATACGTAGATGAGTTTTCACTTCGGTTGCGACGAAACCGTGTTGTTCAGTTTTTGGAAATTTTCTACCTACGGTGGACTTATCGGGTCTATGATCGGTATTTTCATCTTAGCTGTATTATACGAAGGACTTAAATATTACAGGTAAAACTAGAACGAACCGATGTACCAACTGAAGTATTATTTTTATCCGAATTAATTTCATTTTCAGAGAACATCTATTTTGGAGGTCGTACAGCCTACTTCAATACCGTTCGGTTCCTATTCCTGGAGATAAAACTCCTCTTCCTTCAGAAGCCAAAGTTTCTCAGTGAGTATTTGAAACTAAAAAATTACCAATATTTTATAATCGTTCAAATTTTCCATAAATTCGCCTTCTTTAAAGTGTAAAAAGTTTGTAGAACTTTTAAAGAAGTTATTTGGTAAAATTTCTCATTTCGTTTACAGTATTTGCCCAGATGTTACCCAAAGAAATACGTAAGTTTCAACTTAGGTTTAAAAGCTCTGAAAATATTTTGCAAAGCTAAATACCTACCTATTTCTTTTTTGCATGTTGAGTGTTGAGGCTTCGATGCATTTTTATCGAGTAGAGTAGGCTTGAAATTCATTACTGATAGAGTACCATGAACGAAAATCGCGCCTTAATTCGTCTTTTTTCCTAATCGGTCACCCCATTATGTATGTAGTGTGTTGTATGTACTGTATCCCTGAGGCAGAATCCAGCTAGTTTATGTTTATGTATTCCATTTATAACGCTCAGTCGTTAAGCATTGTAAATATTTTTTTTCGTGTGATCTGTTTTGTGCATTAACAACACCGCATATGTAGATATAATAATAGGTAGGCCTACTGATAATCTCTAGACTGATCCTTTTGTTTTTGTTTTTCCCTTTCAGGCCGTTGATGTTCAGTAAAAGTCACGGTTATCAAACATTTCTACATGTAATCCAGATAGTTATTAGTTACTTCCTTATGTTAATTTTTATGACATATAACGTGTGGTTAGGGTTGGCTGTCGCTTTAGGTTCGACTACAGGATTTTTCTTATTTGGTTGGAAAAAATCAGTTGTTGTAGATGTGACAGAACACTGTCATTAGTTGATCAGATTTTTTTTTAAATTACACCGACGTCCCATTTTACCAATTCTAAAACTGGACAGGGTTGAAGATTGTTTGCATCTTTTCAATAAGTATAGCTCGGTTGAAGACCAACGAATAGTTTCATACGTAATTTATATTTAAAGAAATTTAAAGAAATCATTTTGTTATTATCTGCGCTTGCGCTGATGTTTTTAATCGTCTTTTTAAAAAAAATCTTATACATTTTTATTTAAATTAAATATTGATGAATGATGATAATAACTTTGTATTATATTTTTATTGTAGTAAAGCAAGAGTGATAGATTTTCTGTTATTGTTAAGTACCTAGTTTTTACTTTATTATTTAGGGGATTTTGGAAAATGAGGGTACAAAAATACTTGGATACCTTTGGAGAATAAAAACTGATGCGTAGAAAGCAAATATTATAACTAATTTACGATGATAATTACATTACGTACACAGAATCAGACTAGCAAGAAACTTCCTGGATCTTGAAGCGTTGGTAAGTTGTGGATTGAGAAGAATGATACATGTGTATGAAATTATTCACGTATGTACCTACGTGATACGAATTGGCTTAATTTCAAATATTTTTTCTCACCTCGAATGGAATTCCTATGGTCTTCTCATTTCTCAAGAATTAAATTGAAAAATTAATTGAAAAATTTTATCGAAAAAATTATTCAACTGTCGTAATTCTTGAATGTAACGATTCTCAATTCAGTTTTAAGTACCTATGCAATGAAGCAGTTAGAAGTCCAATTAATTTATTTGAGATTTGGATGCTTGAATTGCAAACTGCAGACGTGGTGTTTTTATGCAACAAATTAAAGAACATTTTCATTGAAGTAATCTCTACGTTTTCGGTGGCTTGTATTATTCAGCGGTTTACAAAACAGGTAAGTAGTACAATGAGGAATATATTGATGACAGCGTTTATGATGGCTTTCTTAAAAGAAATAATAACTGATGGTCCTCGGTATTGGGAGCTAGACGGTCACATTAGGCGAGAGGTGTATCCTTACTTTTTTACGTAAGTGTTTGTTTCTCTTAACACCGATCTTATAACATGAAACAAACAACTATCAAAGTTTGTTTCTGTACGAAATTTTGTGAATTATTGTACCTATGATTTTTTTTTCATTAGATTAAGGTTCAAAGAAATGTTTTGCTGGTTGCCTGAACCGTGTCAAACTGATCCAGAATTATTGGGTAAAATGAACGAGATTACCAATTTGATGGACAATAAGCACTATGTTTTTAAGTGTTATTCGAGAGGGACTCACGGCAATGTCGCGAATGCTACATGTGTTCGAGTTTATGACACCAAAAATGACTTTGAGTGGTATTGATGATAAAAATTTGTCACCAACTTTATAGGGATATATAAAAATAGCTAGCTGGTATCAAATTCATCATTTATAAAATACTTTTTTTAAACCCAAGTAAGACTACAGCCTTTATAAAATACACTGGCTTTGCCAAGTTGAAATAGGTAGTTTTTATTTTTGTTAAATACAATTTTCAAGTCAAGGTTAAGCATCAGTACCTCCCGAACACCTTTGTAAGTATACCTACAACATAATGCACAAATAAATTTATCTGGTTTTTTAATAATGCTAAGCTAGGTACAAAATATCAAAAATATTATGGTCATGGGGGTATTGTTTACATATTCACCTGCAAAAACTATCAGCGACTGATGCAAAATGATGTATTGAAAAATGAAAAAGAATGAAACTTGAAACGTCGATGTTGATTTTGATTATAAAAAAAAATATTACAAAAATTTATGTTTCTCCAACTTCAAATGACGTCACACATCTGGTGCGTGCGTAAGCTAGGTACAGCCAATCAGACCATCAGACGCCAGTATAGAAAAAGAAAAAAATACAACGGCGTTTATGACGAAGTTTGTTTTGTTTTTTTGTGTTCGATGTTCTTGTTTGTTGTTCCAAAAAAATATCTTGTTGAAACAGTTTGAAACTTGGTTTAAAACGCTTTGCGTTGCATTGCATGAATCGATCAATCGAACATTTTTGTGATTGGAAAAAGTTGAATTTTTTTGTAGTATTCAATCACCAGTCGGCGGTCGCTTAAGTTTCGTATTTGACACGAACATGGCGACCGCAATGGGTCCTCCGCAAAATTCTCCTTTGCCGGCTGGATTTTCACCCTGCCCTCCTGGACCAGTAAGTACCGAATTTTAGTGTTTGAATCACTTATGACTTCTGAAATCATGATATCTTGAATCTAATATTCCATGCCAAAAATGTTTGTTGTGGAATTGTACTTCAAACGAAGTAATCTATAAGTAGTCACCAGAAGTATTGATTTTTCACTCTATGAAATGATGAGATAAAGGCTGTCTAGCGCATGTGACGTTTGAACAGGGTGTCAAAAATTGATTGGTTTCCTGATTTTCATTCACGAGGGAATTCCAAGATCGAAAAAGTTGAATAAAAAAATAATAATAATGAATAATTATGTTCATTCAGCCTGGCGGAAGACAAGAAAATTTGAATGCGCTTCAGCGTGCCATTGACTCGATGGAAGAAAAAGGATTACAAGAAGATCCACGATATTCTCAACTATTGGCATTAAGAGCTCGTCACGAGAATGTAGAACCCCCGCGTCATTGTATGTCTCAGGTGAGATTCACTTGATACCGTATTTCATTCTTTCTATTACATATATTTCAGCTAATCTTACGTTGATGTCCGATTCAATTCAACAGCAAAGTTCACCCGTTTCTCCGATGAACCTTGGTAAGCACGTCTTTACGCCGGAACAGTTGCAGCAACTTCGAGCTCAGATCTTCGCTTACCGAATGTTGGCTAGAAACATGCCTCTCAGTCCGGAGCTATATCTCGCTTTACAAGGTAAAAAAACGGACGTTCCTGCCGGTATGCAAGGTTCTTCAGCGAACGCAGCATCACCAGGACACTTTGGACTTCAAACTAGACCTGCAAGTGATTCTGGTACATTCGAATACCTTTCAACGAATTATTTTTTTACCCATTTTTTAATCGAATTCATTAAACAGGATCTGAAAATGATCCTAGTCAGCCCAATAGACTTGGCGACCAACCAGTTCCAGTTCAGTCTGCTACTCAATTGGGTACGAGCAATATGTCTTCCAGCGCCACCAAAGCAATAGGTTCGGTTCCATCGCCGTCCTCGCAGTCTTCTTCATCTGCTCAAGCTGTAACTCAATCGTCATCGACACCTACTCCGCAAGTACTTTCTACCCAGAAACAAAATCGTATCACTACTGTTCCAAAACCGACTGGTGTCGATCCGTTGGTGATTTTGCAAGAGAGAGAAAATCGAATCGCGGCCAGAATTGCGCATCGTATCGAGGAACTGGATAATTTACCTACGAATATGTCAGAAGATATGAGAGTTATGGTGGAAATAGAACGTAGGGCTTTGAGAGTGGTGAATTTCCAGAGGCAGTTACGTGCTGAAGTATGTGCGCCAAATTAGCGCGATTTTTATTAAATTTAGAATAAATATTTGTATAATTCGATAACTTCTCTAGGTGCTAGCTTGTACTAGACGTGACACAACTCTTGAAACGGCTGTCAACATTAAGGCGTACAAACGTACCAAACGACAAGGACTGAGAGAAGCCAGATCGACGGAGAAATTGGAAAAACAACAGAAACTTGAAGCTGAGCGTAAAAAAAGACAAAGGCATCAAGTAAATTATTCTAAAAGAACCATTTTATCGATCAAATTCTTATTAAAAGCGTACGTAAATGATATAGTTTATTTGTTACAGGAATATTTGAGCACTGTTCTACAACATTGCAAGGATTTAAAAGAATACCACCGCAATAATCAATCTAGAATTGCCAAACTCAACAAAGCCGTGTTGAATTATCACGCTAATGCCGAACGTGAGCAGAAAAAAGAACAAGAGAGAATCGAGAAGGAGCGTATGCGAAGACTAATGGCCGAAGATGAGGAAGGCTACAGGTACGACTTCATTCTTCTCTGGATTGACTGTGTTTTAATTCAGCATTTATTTTCATTTTCGTTTTATATTTCAGAAAACTGATCGATCAAAAAAAAGATAAACGGTTAGCTTTCTTGCTGTCTCAAACCGATGAGTATATTAGCAATCTGACTGAGATGGTTAAACAACACAAAATGGAACAACGAAAGAAGCAAGAAGAAGAGGAAAAAAAAGAGAAAAAAGTTAGTTTACGAAATACTCGCTTTGATATTTTCGATCTGACGTTATTTTGCTGAACGATTTCTATCGACGTTGCTTAGTTGAAAAAGAAACGAAAACTATTCGCGGAAGGTATGAAAAATTCCACAGTTCGAGTTGCCGTTATCGAAATGGCCACTGGTAAACAGTTGAGGGGAGACGACGCTCCGTTGGCCTGTCAACTCAAGACTTGGTTAGATACCCATCCTGGTTGGGAAATCGTCGATGATTCGGAAGATGAAGAAGATCAAGATGAGAGCATGTCGAGAGGTCAGTGTAAACATCCATTTTAATTTCTCCATGCTGAAGTCGTACATGGCTACCAAAATTCATCTTATGAATACTACTCGGTACTCATATTGCAGATGTATTTTGTCTGCAGATCGAGATCGGGTGGACGAAAATGAAGCCAAAGAAGTTATTCGAAAAGCGAAGGTAGAAGATGATGAATATAAGAATGCTAACGAAAACGAAGAGCACACGTATTACAGGTATAAAACTTTTTTCATAATTTGTTTTCAAATTTTAGAATCGAAAATATTCACGATTGTATTTTTTTTTCAGTATTGCTCACACCGTTCACGAATACGTCACTGAACAGGCTTCCATTATGCGAAACGGAAAATTGAAAGAATATCAGATCAAGGTTTCTTTCGTATTTTGAAAATCTCGATAAATTAAAATTTGAAAACATTATATTTACATGAATTTTTCATTTTTCAGGGTTTGGAGTGGTTGGTATCATTGTACAATAACAATTTAAATGGTATCTTAGCCGATGAAATGGGTTTGGGTAAAACTATTCAAACTATCGCCCTAATCACCTACCTAATGGAAAAGAAAAATGTTAACGGACCGTTTCTGATCATCGTACCATTATCGTAAGTTATTCAAAACGCATACTTTATATCTCGAGTTGGTTATCAAGTTATTAAAAAGTACTTTTGTTTGCAGAACGCTGTCAAACTGGGCTTTAGAATTTGAAAAATGGGCTCCAAGTGTCTGTGTGGTAGCTTATAAAGGATCACCTGCTGCCAGACGTATGCTTCAAACACAAATGAAAGCAGCTAAATTCAATACATTACTGACTACTTACGAATACATCATTAAAGACAAATCAATCTTGGCTAAAGTGAATAAATAACATGAAATTTCACCGTTGCTTCGTTAGAGAACCCTCAACTGTATAAAAATATCTGCTACATAATTCCTGTTGCAGATCCAGTGGAGGTACATGATCATTGATGAAGGTCATCGTATGAAAAATCATCACTGCAAATTGACTCAAGTGCTAAATACACATTACATTGCGTCTCATCGACTGCTGTTGACTGGTACGCCGTTACAGAATAAGCTTCCAGAACTTTGGGCCTTACTGAATTTTCTATTGCCGTCAATTTTTAAATCGGTCTCTACTTTTGAGCAGTGGTTCAATGCTCCTTTTGCTACGACTGGTGAAAAGGTGATAAACTAATTAATTAAACTTAAATGGAATAAGAGTAATGGTGATCGTAAGTGAAACTTACTCCACTTTTTCTAATGAAAAGGTTGAATTAAACGAAGAAGAAACAATTTTGATTATTCGCCGTCTACACAAAGTATTAAGACCATTTCTACTCAGACGATTGAAGAAAGAAGTCGAATCTCAGTTACCTGATAAAGTCGAGTACATCGTTAAATGCGATATGTCTGGGTTACAACGTGTACTGTATAGGTAAGCTCGCTCTCGTATTACTCTCGTAGTTAATTATGGCTGGTTTTCTTTCAGTTGGTAAATTTTTTCTTAGGCACATGCAAAGTAAAGGTGTTCTTTTGACGGACGGATCAGAGAAGGGTAAACAAGGTAAAGGAGGGGCGAAAGCGTTGATGAATACTATCGTGCAACTGAGGAAGTTATGTAACCATCCTTTCATGTTCCAACCGATTGAGGAAAAGTATTGTGACCATGTTGGATCGTCGAACAGTGTTATAAATGGGTAAGCGAAAAATCGAATTCAGTTTAATAGTATATTATTTTTGCTGATTGCATCTTTTTTATTCCGATTATAGCCCTGATTTATATCGTGTTTCCGGTAAATTCGAGTTACTCGATCGAATCCTACCTAAATTGAAAGCCACCAATCATCGAGTACTGCTGTTCTGTCAAATGACTCAACTCATGACCATTATGGAGGACTATCTAAATTGGCGAAAATTTTCGTATTTACGTTTGGACGGTATGACTAAAGCGGAAGATCGTGGAGACTTGCTGAAAAAATTCAACAGCCCCGATAGCGAATACTTTCTATTCTTGCTGAGTACTCGAGCTGGAGGTTTGGGTTTGAATTTGCAAGCTGCCGATACAGTTATCATATTCGATTCGGATTGGAATCCTCATCAAGTTGATTACTTTCTAAAAATTGCGTTGAATTTTCTGTGAAGTCGATCCACTAACGAGTACTATTTCTTTAGGATTTACAAGCTCAAGATCGCGCTCATCGTATTGGTCAACAAAACGAAGTACGGGTGTTGCGATTAATGACGGTGAATTCGGTAGAAGAACGTATTTTAGCTGCTGCTCGGTATAAATTGAACATGGATGAGAAAGTCATCCAAGCTGGTATGTTCGATCAAAAATCCACCGGATCCGAGAGGCAGCAATTTTTACAAACTATCTTGCATCAAGATGACGCCGACGACGAGGTAATATTTTTTTTTAGGCTTCTTGTAATCGCTTGCGTAATTTAAAATCGAATCTCGAATCCAGGAAGAAAACGAAGTACCAGATGACGAAACTGTAAATCAAATGATCGCGCGAAGTGAAAGCGAATTCGAAATGTTTCAAAGAATGGACTTGGAAAGACGTAGAGAAGAAGCTAAGCTGGGCCCAAATCGTAAATCACGTCTGGTTGAAGAAGCCGAGCTACCCGATTGGTTGGTTAAAAACGACGAAGAGGTAATTCCCCCTTTGATCCAGATTTTTTAAATTCAGTATTGTAAAATATTTCAAAATTTGTGTCACCATTTTGAAGGTTGAACAATGGAGCGCTGAGGATGATCAAGATATGAATACAAATATGGGACGTGGTTCGAGAGCTCGTAAAGAAGTCGACTACTCTGATAGTTTGACCGATAAAGAATGGCTGAAAGTAAATAAAATATTATTAGGTTTAATCTCAAGTTCTACACTGTGCACTAGGGTGGCCCTTATTTACACTTGATGGCAAAAAAAAATTCGAATTTTTTTTTGGACCCCCCGTGGATTGGTGCCACTAAGTGAGAAAACCCCCCATAAAAATTTTCAGCTCGATCGGTACATATTTAACCCCTGCGGGGGGGCAGTTTCTGAAACACGCACAACTAAGGTACTTCCCACGAGCGCTCGTGGGAAATGCGACATACCTCCACGCGGTCAAAACAAAACATGACTAGTAGCCTCCTCCCTCCTCTTCAATTACTTG
>FIZT01012271.1:0-18186 GCA_900065295.1 Paracoccus marginatus | reverse complement strand
GTTTTTTTCAAAAGGAGGTGCACTTTGGGGACCTCCTGCTCCCCTCCCCTTGCAATTAGGAGGCTCAATTTTTTTTTTTGGAATGTCCACCACTCAAAGTAAACTACCACACCAAATTTGGTCAAAAACCAAGGTAGGTATGTTTTTTATTTCACTCCACCCTAATGTATATGTAGAACACGATTTGTGTGTGCTGGGTTTCGTGTGTACGTTGGTCGATTCTTATTTTTTTCAATTTTTTCTTCGAATTTTTTGTACGAAAAACTACTTGAAATAAGTACAAAGGAAAAATGAGCAACCTCCTCACTTCGCCAGTAAGAACTGCCAATTCGATGATAGAATCGATTAACCGGTCAAGCGTATACGACATATCTACGTGGACGTGTCTACTACAGAGTTTTTTTCCACCACCTGTCATATTTCAGTCGAGCTCTATGTATCGATATGGGTCACAAAGATAATTGACGTGGCTGCGCTGTGCGTACTATACTCTTCACCATTTGATTCGGTAGGAAAATCAATGGAATTTTTTTCACGAAACCAAAATAGAAAACCTTGAAATGGAAATAATTCGTTGCTCGGTGCTAGTGAGAGTGAGAGCGGATTCGTGATAATTTTAATAATATGAAATATCGAAACGACAACGTGACCGAGCTGTGTGCAGCGACGTTGCCAGTTTTTCACGAGTTTTTTTTTAGCTTAATTTCGGCTTATTTCAGTTTGAAAATTTCGTCCATTTTTTTAGGTATTTTTTGAGGGTTTTTGATTTTGATTAATTTCCTAGTTTTCAGGTTTTTTAAGAAAAATTTTTTCAATTTTTCAAAAATTTTCATCGTTATATTTTTTTTCAATTTTTGTTTTCAATTTCTTGAAATATTCATTGATTTTTTTTCAATTTTTTTTTTCAGACTGTTGAATTTTTTGATTTTTTTCAATTTTCATGTTTTATGTTTCTTCATTTTTAATTTTTGTGATTTTCAGTTCTTCATTTTTTAATTTTTGGAATTTTTTAATTCGCAATTTTTTTAAATTTTTTTCATTTATGTTGTTTTCATTTTGTTTGCAATTTCGAATTTTTGCGAATTTCTAATTTTTTGGATTTTTCATTTTTTTCTACTTCTGATTTTTTTTAAAATTTTCATTTTCATAATTTTCATTTTTTTTTGTTTTCAAATTTTTTTTCTTGAAATTTTCACTGATTTTTTTCAAAATTTTTATCATTATTTTTTTCAAGTTGTGAAATTTCTAATTTTTCATTTTGAATTTTCATTTTTCTGATTATTCAGATTCTTATTGTACCTATTCAATATTTCATTTGCTGTCGATTTTGTTTCATTTTTGAAGTACACCTGTTGTCGTTTTCATTTTTCTTGTTTCAATTTTTTTCAACTCGAGTTCTCAATTTTTCATGTTTTTCGATTCGAATTTTCTTCAATTACTTTCAATTTTCAAGCTACCTATTTTCTGGCAATTTAATTACAAGGTCTTCTCGGAGCTAACCATATCGCTGACGCTTGCTAATAATATTCTTAAACCCAAGTAAAACGTTTATAATAATCGTTTGTTTTTGTTCTTTTTCTCGCAGGTATATATGTCTACGTTTTCGCATTTGCTACGCGTTTAAAAAGAAGAAAAAAAAACGAAGAATAGTTCAACTAATCGACCGGCCAACCGAACGGAACAATAATGCTTAGAAACAATACCACGAAATATTAATGGTGAGTGTTTTCTTTCTTTTGTTGGCTATTTTTCGATTTTGTCGCACGGTAAAAGAGAACATTGACCTAATTCATGGCTGCGTATTATCGAACGTGTGTATGTGTATGACGAATGCCGCAGTTTCATAAGCCGAGAGTGTATTATAGCTCGGTGCAAAGGGTAATATCTAAATAAATCTCGAAAGAGGTAAGCGGAGAGTCGAGTACTCATGAATATACCTTGGGTACGAGACGAGAGACGAGGAAAGAATGGAAACTGTACGGCGAATAGTGTGTGATGCTGATCGAAGTGTTGCACCGTATAGGTACGTGTAGAGTACCAATGAGTTTTGCGTGTGAAGTGGCAAGAGAGGTGTGCGATTATTGATTTGTCGACCTTCGCCAGACTCGAATTACATCACGATTTTTATAATACAAATATCTCTTTACGAACTCTACAAAGAGAGTGTAGAAAACCTCACATCGCCGATAGTAGAAGAGAACTTGTCAGCAACGTGGCAGCAATGAACGAAAGGGGGTAAATAGAACGATATTATTTGTGTTATTTATTTGCATCGGCGTGGCACTGATGTGAACTGGCTGTTTTTGTTTTTTTTTTTCTTTCCTTACCCGGTAAATCGTTGTTATTATAGGACAAGACAAGGCAGCTTGCTGATATAATCCGGTTTCAAGCTATGAAGTAAGAAGGGAGGTCAAGAGTACCGGTTTTTCTTTTTCTTTCTAAATAAACTATACATTCGAGGTACGCGGCGTGCTCGTCGTCGTCATTATTATTATCACCATCATCATAATCATCGCCACTATCCATACCTCGAACCCGTAGATGTGTAACACGATTAGATACACCGATGGCCAGGAAATTCCTTTTTATTGTGTCGTACCCGAAGAAAGCCCTCGAGAAGGGTTTAGGATTCGGTAAGAGCAGACCAAAAGTCGAAAGGTGTTATTGTAGTGTCCTCACGTGTCCTTTTTTCCCCCAGTTATTTCATTTGCTCTGCGGGATTCGCGTCGAGACCACCTGGGTCTTTTCGTGGTTCTGATTCTTATTGTTTTTTTGCTTTGTTTCTTTTATTTCGAAGTATGTTCGTTTGATTTGTTTGCTTTTGAGGTGATTTACGTGGTATTTTTTGGGGGAATTGGATTTGTGAGGATCGTGACAGATTTGGCGAGATGACTTGGCCATAATTACGAAATCTCGAAGTGAGAAAAAATAAGATGGAATAAAAGTGTAATTTTCAACGTCAATTTTTCGCGTATCTACGCTAATTGAGGTAGGTAGCTGTTGAGTAACCGGTTGCCAGTCGCCAACGCAGCAGCTGACTTTTGTTTTACGAGGCTGGCTGGTAAATTCATACGGTTTTCCTGTATATGTATGTAGGTACACGTACCGCATATTTTGCATAATGAAGATAACGCGCGCGCGCAAGAGAGAAGTGACGGCGAGTGAGCGAGAAGGATGAAGTAAGAGCGCGGGGAGCGGAAGGTTAATCGGTTTTTTTCGTCGTCGACGCGCATTCGCAAGATAACAAAGCGCAAAAACGTGTTATAAACCGGTTTAATCTCTTTTGTCTACGCAGCGCGCGGCTGGGGCGGTAAGGCGGGCGTGCAGATGTGTTGCGCGCGGAGAAAGTGGCGCTTCAACTTTCACGGTCTCTCGAGAACGTGGTTGTTGTTGCAACGAACGGTATTATATCTTCTTTTTTTTTTATTTTTTTATCATCATTATTCTTTTCGTCTCTTATATTTTTATTCGTTCCGTGGTTCTTTTTTCATCTCCCTGCGCGTCGCACCGATCAAACTGGTCTACGTGCGGTGTTCGGTAATGCAGCGTTGTTATATCGCCGTTGTTGGTGTATTATTATAATATTATTATTATATGATGGAAGTAGTCGAGTCGCGTTTGTTATGCTGGCGTATCCTGTATACGCTAGGTTTTTTTAATGCGCGGCGTCTCTCGTCTCTTCGCCACTTCGCTGGCTGCGGATAGATGTGCCCTTTCTGAGAGTTGGCTGCGTATTGTGTAGCGTACTGTACGAGTGTGCTCGATGCGCAAGGTTTAACAATTATTGCTCTCTAGGACCCGTATTATTTAACGTTTTGTAATGATACAGCCTTCGTCGGATGATTAATCGATTTGTGTACGGCGATGGCGATGGATGGGCCGGCGAAACGGTCTTTTCTCTCGTTTTATTCGTACTTTTTCAGACGGTGACCTCGATTTTTTCTGAAGCGAGGGGTTTCGGTTTTTGGTTTTTTCGCTGGTGGAATTTTCGATGATTTTTTCCCCCAAATTTTTTGGATTCTTTTTTTTTTTAAATTTTTAAATTTTTTGTCGTTTTAGTTTTATTGGGAAATGATTGAATTTGAGATTTTTTGAATTTTCTAAATTTGTTCAAATTTCGTTAATTGTTCAAAATTTGTTTATTTTTCCAATTCGTCGATTTTTCAAAATTCAACAATTTTTCAAAATTCCATAATTTTTTAAAATTTGAAAATTTCGTAAAATTCCGGCAATTTTTCAAAATTTGACAATTTATCAAAATTTATCAATTTTCAAATTTTTTCAAAATTCAACAATTTGACAATTTTTCAAAGATTGAGAATTTTTCAAAATTCGTTAATTTTTCATAAATCAACAATTTTTCAAAATTCGACAGTTTTCAAAATTTATTAATTTTTTAAAATTTGAAAATTTCTTAAAATTTCGGCAATTTTTCAAAATTTGACAATTTATCAAAAATCAACAATTTATCAAAATTTATCAATTTTCAAATTTCAACAACTTTTCAGAATTCGTCAATTTTTTCAAAATTTAAAATTTTTTAAAAATTTGACAATTTTTCAAAAATTGAGAATTTTTCATAAATTGAGAATTTTAAAAATTTGCCAATTTTCAGAATTCGTCAATTTTTCCTAATTCGTCAATTTTTTTGCAATTTTCAGTTATCATTCAATTTTACAGCCCCCCTCCATTTTGACTCGTTACAACCTCTAATTGAACTTACAACATAATTCAAAAATGACAAAAAATATCGATGTATACGACACTTGTGCCTCGTGCAATAGGTAAAATAATCGAAGGTACGACGTATCAGTATTATATACGTGCATTATTCATCGATCGAGGTTACCTACGATGTCCATCGAAGCGCTCCGAGAGAGGAAAAAATACCGGTCACGAATTAACCACCGTCATGCCGACCCCCTCCGGCTCACCACCACGCCGAAGTGCACCGCCAGCAGCGAAGAATGTGTCTGAATATTCGCTCGGTAATGCCCCTTCGCGTGCTGCTTCTGCACCACGACTTCGGTATTCCAATTCCAGTTCGTGTATCATTTCAACCCGCATTAGTCATTTCTCATTTCTGGCGTTTGCTTTGTGAGTTCATGAGTTGAGTTGAGTTGAGTATATAGGTACGATGTTATTTATACATTAGAATAGGCTGCGTTCGAACTAACGTTAATGCGTCCACACGTAATCGAGCACGATAGCTATTTTTCCGGCTGGACTGCGGTCGTGGCGATCATCGCAAAGGCCAGAAAGAGAGAGAGATTAGCATCGCGGCCTGGTTGACTATTATATAAGTTTTCGTCGACGACGACGGTGGGTGTAGTAGGTAGGTACGTCGAGTCGTCGTCCGCGTCGCGTCGTTGGTATTTACTCGCATCGATTTACTGTGTACTGCGTCGTCGACCTGGTACAATAACCTTTCCGGAAAGTGAAAAATTACCGGTGTTTTTTCAAACGAACTAATATCGTGGATTTGTACGTACAGGACGGGACGTGGCGGAGTCGTCTATCGTAACGACGATGGCCGCCACGCCAATAAGCCGCCCTTCAAATACTCGTATATGCTCGCTGTGTTGTTGTAGTCGTTGTGGGACGCGAAGTTTGAAATACGTACGCGCATCGCGGGAGAGAGGAAACACTTGTGAAAGGTCTCACGTCGTACGACGATTTTTCAAACGTATACGTTAATTTGTTTTCCATTCATAGGCTACACAATAGTAAGTAAGTATTTATATTACGCGGTTGTGCATTCTTTGGCGATTTTTTGTCAAGACCGAAGATGCGCTAATTATCGGTTTTGTCTTTCGTTTAGAACTGTCTCGCTTTTTAGAGTCGAATATTTACGATTTTTTACGCGTTAAAAAGAAATGAAGTACAGATGTTCGAATTGAGAGGCGCACAAAGAGAAAACGAATACGAAAATGATGCTGAGAGGAATGAGACAGGTTCGTCGGAGGTTTAACGAAAGTCTGCGCGTATTCTGCGTATGCACGATAAACCGGTTCACGTGATCTGGGCAGCACCACGCACGCATCTCGGTCGTTGGTCAAATTGTAATCAATTAAACGTGCCTTCCGCCAGTCGAGCAGACGGAACGTAATTGTGTGCGATTTTGTAGCTAGAGGACGGACAGGAGAGGAGAGGTACCGTATCTACATACATACGCTCGATACTCATGTCGTCGTCGTATAATTATGTTGAATATGCGACGAACGAAACGAAAGAGTGAGGAAAGTGGTTTGGTTTCACTCTCTATCTCTGTCTGCTGCTCGTGTTTTTTTTTTCATCTTTTTTTTCATTTCGTTCTACCTTCTCTGTCTAGTTGTTTGGCATTTCTCTCCATATGATGCAGGTCCATATAATATATTGTAAGTGAACACCGCGCCGAGCTGTGCGGCGCGTCCGTGTACCTTTGTTACGAGCGTTGAAAATATTGTTGCATGCAACTGACGTGACCTCGATGACTCATATTCGTCAATTTGTGCGACTCGAGCGCCGCTAATTTCTCAATACCACGAGACGTGATGAATTGTTCGAATTAGCGCGCTGCGGCGACGACGACGTGTAGTACGCGTACCTAACTTACGTGTCATTGTTCTACGCGATATATTGCCTTAATTTGCGAGTTGAATGGCTTGTGTTTTTTCTCTTCTCTTTTCTTGCCCACTAGTGCCAGAAAGTGGTATTTGAGAGTGTGGTGCGTGTGTGAAAAGAATTGGGAGTAATTTGAGGTCGCGTGTTTGGCTCAATTTCAATTTTTCAAAATTTGTCATTTTTCTGGATTTGCCAATTTTTTAAAATTTATCAATTTTTTAAAATTTATCAATTCGTTAAAATTTGTCAATTTTTCAAAAAAAATTTTTTGAAAATTTTGTCAGTTTCAAAAATTTTTTCTACTTTTTCCAAATTTTTTCTTTTTGAAATTTGTCAATTTCCGAAATTTTTGTTTTCTCAAAATTCGCCAATTTGTCCAAAATTTTTGTTTTTTCAAAATTCGCCGAATATTTCCAAATTTTTCAATTTGTCCACAATTTTTTTCTTCTCCAAATTTGTGTACTTTTTATTTATCGATTTTTTAAAAGTTGTCGGGATTTCTAATTTTTCAATTCTCTCTAATTTTGTAAAATTTGCCATCTCTCCGGATTACTCAATTTTTTCCCATGTTATCCAATTTTGAAAAATGCCACTCAGGTACATTTCGTTACAATCCAATGACTTGTCATCGTCGCTGGTTTCCATCCTTTTTTCTCGGTCGCTATTAAGAAGATTTATAACTACTATCGCCCATGACTCGAATTCTCACAGTAAATCCGCACCGTTGCGGCGAATAACGAATTAAAAAAATTGTGATCGCCGAACGAGAACCCCAAACCGGTTCCAAAAATACGTGAATGCGGTTATACCCGCACCTTGAAAATAACCTAACCAGCGTTCGGCCATCTATAATCAGTTTCCAGCCAAGTGTGAAAACACGTTATATCGACGTAAAATATGAAAAATAATAATCTGTTCGTTCGCTTCAGCCATTTATTCCGAGTTATAATGAACAGAGGCCTATTTTATGACCTTCCTGGTAGCGAAATCGACGTACGTAAATGAATTCTGTTGGTTTGATCGATGGAATGCAGGTTATTTAGCCACGTATTGCTCGTTTCACTTTCATTGAGATATTTTTCAGCTACTTTCCATTTCGTTTTCGTTTCGTTTTGTTTTTTTTCAGTAACCACGTGAATTGCTCCGATGTTTTATTCAGTAATTTAGTCTGCGCAACCCTCTCTATTCTGTGAGGGAAAAAAGTAAAAAAATTCTTTTGTCTGGAGTGGCATTGTCTTCTATTCCTTTGTAACTTTTATTTTACAGTGGAGTTGCAAAAAAAAAAAAAAAGTAAATAGTGAAATAGAAAACGGATGTAGGCTTTTGTGTATACGTGTTTCGTGTTACTTTGATTAAATTTAAACGGGGATGAAAAGGACGAAGCTGGGGTCTGAAAAAGAATGTAAATTTACGTCCAAACGAGAAAATAATTTCTTTCTTTCGATGTTTACACAAAATTCGTTTCATTGTGCGCCTGCCTTGGGCGGCTCGATTCAGATCTTCCTACGCGTCTTCTATTATCGACAATTTATTGTCATCGCTATCGCAACACGCGAAATAATCAAATTGACGTGGCAAATTCATCGTTCAGCTAATGCTCTATAAACGGTAAACACTCGTTTGTTCTTTCTTGTTTATGCATAATGCGAAATACCTTGCGCTTGTATGTGTTTCAAAGAAAAAAGAAGCGAGGGGTTGAATTATTTTGCCTCTTGGTTGCCTGTGTGGTGACTGGTGAGCAAAGATCGCGCATTCCAATACTATACATTATTCATTGCCATAAAGTTCACCGTTCGTAGAACACCCCAACCCCCTTCTCATGTCGCTTTTTTGAAATAATAATATACCCTTGTTCTGCTTTGTGATTCCACATCGACACCTCCTTCGCACCCTAGGGAGACATCCGTTAGTATTCTAGTACGTAGAATATGGAAAAAAAAAAAAAAAAACAGAACATGTCACCCATATTGACGGTGTTCGCGAATCGCAGGTGTTTACCGAGCCTCGCCGTGCATCGTACACAAACTCGACACGACGACACCATGTGCTATGCATACGAGCCTGTTTCTTTCATCGTCGTCGCCATCTTGTTCATCGGTACAAGGTCAACGTTCGATTAAAAACCTCATCATCTTTTTACCAACGCAACGCTTTATAATTAATGGCGATGAAAAAAGAAAAAACTAAACAAACCAGGCACAGCTGATTGTGTACGAATTTCTTCGCTGCACCTCCATCTCTTCCTGGCCCCTCGCTGCCTTCATTTTCTTGCATACAATAGCGTGTAATTGCGAGGAGTACAGCGAAGAAGGAGAAAAAAAACTCGCTCGCGAGTTCCTCGTTGTGTATACACTTTTCAAGACAGGTACTCGACGAAGACGACGACACGGTTTTGAATTACCTGCGTCACCGTAGTCGTCGTCGTCGTTGCCGCCAGCCAGAACATTAGTCATGCGAATCGAAATACTCGCTGGCGTGAAAAGCGAAAAATATAATTCGTTTTTTCCATCTATCCATCCATCCTAGTCGTCCAAGACATGTAGACGACGACCACCGGGAGACTGTACAGTGGACCATATTATTGTTGTGGTCGTTGGACGTTCGAAAAGAAATTTACGACACGACACGACACCACCATCGCGCCAGATAATCAGATACCACGTAGTGCGCGTACGTATAAATGCTATTTTCATCGAGATTACAATAATGGTGTATCATGTGTGTAGTTTTCTTCCTTCATCGCGCCGACTTATCTTTCAACGTTGCGCGATTGAGAAGATCCAGATGAAGAAGGAAGTCAGGGTGAGAGAGGGAGAGGTCTTCCTACGAATGCATAAAAACGCCACGTTTGTGTACCAAGGCTTGATTAAGTATCAATGCGTATGCTATCGGCGTGCCAGAAAGTGGCGTGGATGGATTCTCGTATCGAGTACGAGTACGTTCGTTGTCGTCCCTTTCTTTCTTCTACGCTTTAATAAGCTTTCGTTATCGTGGTTGGGTTGGAGTGCTATTGCTGTTGTTCGTCCTGTTGGAGCTGACAATTTTTCTTCTAACTTTTTTTAGGATGTTAATTTCCATTTTATCGAATGAAATTGGAACTAAAAAGAAAAATACAAAAAATGAGTTCGGAAATCCTCCAAAAAAAAAAAAAAAAAATGTATTGATGAGTCAAAAAAAGAGCTGAAATATCCAAGAATTGACAAATTTCAAAAATGGCGAATTTTGAAAAATCAACGAATTTCGAAAAATTGAAAAGTTGACCGTGTTTGGGAAGTTGATCGATAGAAAGTATGAAAAAAAAATTCATGGTGGAGTAAAGCGATAGAAAAACCCATAATCATAGCTCATGACCCGAATCACGAACTACACAAATCAATTCATCGACATCGAGAGCAACAAAACTTATCACACACGACACGGACAAGGTGAAGTAGGTGCGCAATCCTCGGTGGCTTGGCGGCGGCGGCGGCAGCGGTCACAGCGAAAAGAGAGCCACAGAGAAAGAGAGAGAGAGAAAAAAAGAGTAATACTGGTTATCTCACCGAGTACTGTACACAGTACAACATGCACACACGGTCTTGAGAGCGACTCCGAAGACGATGGCGTGGCTAAGAAGAAGAGTGGTACCTACACGCGGTTATAATATGTTTCCTGTAAAGCGTTGCGCGCGTTGCGTGCGATGCCGCAGCAGCTGCGACGCGGCGTCGTCGTCGGTCGTTACCGTACAGAGTGGAAAACCGGTTGATGGCCGCGTCGTCGCAGCTCCGTGAACCGTATACATATCGTTGGCGCAACCGCGCAACGCAACGTACGTAACCTGGTCGCGTCCGATATTTTTATCTGGTTTCGGCGCGCGGTGGGACCAGCGCAGCGGGCCCGGGGCGCGGGCGGCAGGTCTGGCGACGAGCTAAGCTAACCAGTGTTGGCACGATGTCAGTGTAACTCGTTGCAGTCGTTCGGATCGAACTGGTTTGTACGCGTTGAACGTATTAGTGCCTATATTTTTATACCTGCGCGTATTTTTTTTAGTCTTTCTCGTTCGAGTTTGAGTGTTTTGTATGGTTCACGGTGTGAAATGAAGTGTTCTGGAATTTTTTTTTCGCCTTCGATAATTTTGCGGGTTTGATTTCTAATATGTGGTATGCGTATTAATACCGATGTGGTGTCCGATTTTAGCAGATTCGCGATCATTATTATTGTGTCCACGTGGTGAATGTTTTGTGAAGTGTGTGTTCATTGTGATCTGTGGTGTCCGGTGGGTTAACTGGTTCGCCTATTAAGTACCTACGCGGATAGGTATCCAGATTTTCGCCTATTTCCAAGAATTTTACCTTCAACCAGTCGTGTAAGTTTGTTCGCAGTCTTGGTAGTGTATTTTCGATCAGTCCTCTAAGAGGCGATTTCTTCGAACTGGAATCAATTCGAGCCTTTATAAAAGTGACCCGAGAACGATTCGATGATTAGGCTTATTTTCGTCGCAAATTTCGTATTCTTTTAGCATGTATGGTGGCGGTGTCCTTGTACGTATGTATCTGTAGACGAAAATGTAAAGTGCGACTCCGGTCGTAGCGTTGGTTGGTCTTGGTACAGGCGTACGAAATTTATCGCCGTACATACGCCGAGCAATAAAAACCAGAACGAAACGCACCGTGTACGCGATGCATGTATGTAATGTACATAATAATAAAGTCAAACCGATAACAATGAGAAAAGAAATACACGACAGAGAGAGAAGGATGTTGCGCGGGCATTATTCGGATAGAGGAGCGCGGAACGCTCGTGCAAGGTCGTCGTACATTTAAGCAATGTAGGCCGATCAGGTCATGACCTTGGTCACAACGTTTATAATTTTTTCCCCTTTATTCCTGCGGCTGTTGTGTTTCGGTTCTGGTTTCTATTTTTTCTTCTTCTGATGATCAATGAGGTGGCTGGCGATGGCGCGGCGTGTAAAGTGCATTCGGACATTGTCGATCAACTACATTGAAAATTGACAGGGGCTGAGAGAGGAGAGAGGATCGAGCGAGCGGAATTTTATCACCAGGTATGTGTGCACTGTGGTCATGTAATGTACGCAGCCACCTTGGTCGACGGCTATGCGATATTAAGCGGGACGAATTATGCAGGCATTTTTATATTATGTACTTTTGGTTCTCGACGTACACCAATTTGTTGCGCATGTTGAGCTTGTACGTACACGTATTGATCGATATTATGCAGCTGACTGCGTGTATGGGTACTATGATGGCGAGATTGGTGGACGATGAGATGGTAATTGCGTGGCCTTGATGGGTTTAACGCTCGTTTTATTGACGATTGTGTGGTATTGTGCTGTGAAGTGCAGCTTGGCCTACGGATAAACGTGTCATGTACTTATCGAGAGCAGTAGATAGGGCAGAGGTGTATTTGTCGAAGACTTTGTGTTTCAAGTAGAAGATACAGTAATGTACTGCGAAGAAGAAGAGAAAACAATGAATCGTTTGTGTTGCTTGTTCGTTTTTTTTTGTGTGTGTGTGTGGATCTACTTATTGGACCTACAGTGTACGAGTTGTAATATTTCACGTGCAGATTGCGTGGAAAATTTTTCACCATCGGCGGTCAGGTGGTGGCTCCATTTGGTTCGTATAGTCGGAGCGATAGCATCGATTCGAGAATGCGGATTGTGATTGTGTTGCGTTTGTATTCATTGATTATGATATTGGCGAAGGGCACGAGCGCCCAGTACCAACTCTCGTAGTCTATACAAATATGATTTCTTAATCGATTGATTGTGAGCGTATAGTGTCTTCGCACAATCGCTCGCAATATTACAAACGGTTTATTTTAGGTCGGTTATCGATAATTTCGAACTGATTGGCGTAATCGTAACATGACGCCGATGCTGTTGTTAGATAATTCGATTCGATTGTTGAAGTTTGCAGGAAGAAAGTACCAATGTCTATGTATGTGTGGTGTGATGTGTACGAACGAATTTAGAACATCGAAATGGTTTCACAGGAAGAGATAAGCCTCTCGGCAGATAAGTCTGCGTTTGCAAAAGTGAATCGTATGATTTTTTTTTTGTCAATTGTGGAAACTCGGCATGTAGAGTAGGTAGGTATAAGTGGAGAGTTTGCGATAAGCAGTCAAGCACGTATTCGAGTGGTATAGGTATTTGTCGACGATGATAATTGAATTTTATCTCTGTTCGCACGGTAACGACTATTATTAGCTTATCAATTGCACGGTATTTTCTAAACGTACGTACCCGTTTATGTGTAATATGTTTGCGTAGACGATGTCGTGTCCTGTGATAAGATAAAATGTAGTGTGTGGTATTTGATGTGGGATTAGTCGTTCGATTTTGTCAAAATTGCGAAAATATAATTTTTGAAAAGTGAAGTGAAGTGAAGTTGATCGGTGGGTTTTTCTCAAGCTGTAAAATGGATTAAGGTGACTTTATTTTTTTATTATTTTTTTTTTCTATTTAGGATGAAGTGGTTTTTCATGACCACCATTCATAGTTTTCTAAATTTTTAATGGAAATTTTTTTTAGAATTTTTACAGCGGAGTGAAATTGCATAAATTTTTGTCCTTTTTTTCAAATTTTTTTGGTCAATTTTTTTTGCTTTTCATGTTTTTTTTGCAATTGTTTTGGAGAAATTTTTCCTTTTTTTCCATTGTTTTTTTTAAATTTTTTTTTTAGTGTTTTTAAACTTTTTTGTTCTGCAAAAACTTTCAATTTTTCTCTTTTCTTTTCAAAATTTTTGAAATATTTTTTGAATTTGATTTTTTTCTTCAATCATAGTATTAAGAAAATATTTTGAGATAAATGATCCAATGATTTTCGAATTGTTCATTCGTCGTCTTCACATTACTTTCACCAGCAGTATGGTCTGCTGAGACGCTTGGTTAGGCTGGCGTGCGAAATTCTCTTTGCTGGACAGATGATTTTTTTCCTCTCAGTTGGTCAGAAACGAAGGGCAACGTGATGCGTAGGTGGTGCGATGCTAGCTAGCTATAGCGTGATTTATTCATGTGACTTACATATGCCTGTTGTACTTCTGCTTCTATCCTCGATACGCGCTATCAGGTCTTACGAATGGCAAATGGCGGAAAATTATCCGTCATTTGGACGGTTTTCGGTAGCACGTAATAATAATTTGCCAATAGTCGTTGCGGTTGTTCGCCACGAACGAAGCAACTCACCAGGACAGGGAGAGTGGGACGACGAGGTAATGTAACGTCGTTGACTTGTCGCGTTCGTTATCTATGTAGCAATTGTAGCATTTAAAGTACCACAAGAGAGATAATACCTATAGGAGAGCGAGTGCGGCAACGGCAATTGGGAAGAAAATTTCTAAATAGGTAACGGTATCTGAGTACGGTTGGTTTAGCCGGGTTTAGTTGCTTCCTCTCCGCTGCTCGCACCATCGCCTACTATTTATACCGACGAACAATGCTGCCACGATGGTGGTTAGGAAGATAAATATACCGATGCGCGACGGGGGACCAGGTGAGATGGTTAATTCAGCGAAAGTATTTTTCCCCCTTCGTCGCCGTGCGCGTAGTTTACCTGGCTTTTTTACCTTCATCTTTTCGTTCAGCTTGAAAAAAAAAGAAAGAATAATGCGAGGATATCTAATTGACTGCAGGTATACAACGTGTCTTTTTTTTTTCTTTTCTATTTGGTAACATCATAAAAAAAAATGAGGAAGTAACATGGGTTCGAGTCGAGCAAGTATGTATGTATTCGTCACATTTTGTACAATAACAACCTGGATGAGCGACAGCAAAAGAGGGTGTTGGCGGGGTGGATTTTTAGTTGCGCAGCATTCGTTTTCTGTGCGCGGTGGCGAGGACAATGGCCTCGTCAAATCGGCATCATTTTGTTTTTTCGTTCGTATGTGCACAACGAGCCGGCCACCACACGTTGTATTTTTCGGAACCTACTTTGGCGGATGAAAGGGTGGAATTTGGAGGGTTCGTGAAAGCCTAAATGTTTGCCTTTTCCATCATTATCGTCGTCGTTGTCAGCGTTGGAATTCCGTATAATGGATGTTGCACATTATTTCAGCCAACATTTTTACACAAGTGTACCGTACCTAATCTAGCGATCGAATGCGCAGCAAATGAAAATACCCTTTCTGCTTTTTTGCTGCACATGCCAACAATGATGGGGAATTTTTTGAGGGTTTCACGTTGTACTAGGTATATTATCTCACTGTGGAGGTTTCGAGGGAAATGAGGCGAGGCGGTTTTGGGATGTTGTACGGCAGACGTATGAGGGGCGTATGTTTTAAAAACGTGAAAATATAGGGGGAGAATTGAGATATGTGGGTTGAAGGCTGCAGTGGATGATTGATCGATTGTTTGAGTCGGCGTGGACTCCATTTCTTTTTCAGTTTTCGAACGATTTCATAAAATGGGAATGTTCTACAAAAACTGCCAATTTTGCGAAATCTGACAGTTTTGCGAAATACATCGATTTTTAAAAATTTTCCAGTTTTGCAAAATCTGCCTAATTTGCCAGTTTTTCAAAATATGTCAATTTTACCAAATGTATCAGTTTTGCAAAATCTGCCAATTTTACAAAATTTGCAAGCTTTACAGAAGCTGCCAATATGACCAAATCTGCCAGCTTCGCCAAATATGTCAAATCTGCCAATTTTACACAAGGTGTCGATTTTATAAAATTTGCCTGCTTTACTAAATCTGCCAATTTTACAGAATCTGTCAAATTTTCCAGTTTTGCCAAATCTGCCAGTTTTACAAAATATGCCAGTTTTGCAAAATATGTCAATTTTACTAAATATGCCAATTCTACAAAATCTGCCATTTTTGCCAAATATGTCAAATCTGCCAATTCTGCCAATTTTACAAGTCTAACAGTTTTGCAAAATGTGTCAAATCTGCCAATTTTTCCAGTTTTACAAAATCTGCCAATTTTGCTAAATTTGCCAAATTTGCCAGTTTTACAAAATATGCCAGTTTTACAAAATATGCCAGTTTTGCAAAATATGCCAATTTTGCAAAATATGTCAATTTTACTAAATCTGCCAATTCTACAAAATCTGCCATTTTTGCAAAATATATCAAATCTGTCAATTTTGCCGAATCTGCCAATTTTGCAAAATATGTCAATTTTACAAATCTGACAGTTTTGCAAAATGTGTCAAATCTGCCAATTTTGCTAAATTTGCCAGTTTTACAAAACATGTTAGCTATTACCTTTTACTTATTACTATTTAATCATAATCTAATTTACTAATCTTAAGAAACGTTGTGTCTCTAGGCTATGCACCTGTACATGGCACAATAAATCAATTGAAAAAAAAAAAAAAAAATCTGCCAGTTTTGCCAAATTTGCCAGTTTTACAAAATCTGCCAGTTTTGCCAAATCTGCCAGTTTTGCAAAATATGTCAATTTCACAAAATTTGTCAGTTTTACAAAATCTGTCATTATTACTGAATCTATCAGTTTACAAAATATGTTGATTTTACAAAATATGCCAGTTCTTACCAGATCTGCCAGTTTTGCAAAATATGTCGATTTTACACAAGTTGCCAGTTTTACAAAATCTACAAAATCTGCCAAATCTACCAGTTTTGCAAAATATACGTATGTCGATCTTACAAAATCTGCCAAATGGGCTGTTTTTCGCAGAATAAACGACCACCCTGAAAATACCAGGAAAAACTCGAGTACCTAACGAATGGTTTCGCATATTTTGTCTGGAAATGGTATAATTCGATACAGATGTTTGAAATTTCCTGTTTTTGAAGCTAAATGTGCGAGGGGATAAACCTCGTGGTACGAGATAGAGACAGAGACACGAGAAAATGAATCGAAAAAAAGGAGGCTACCTTTCTCTGTACAGGTAATGTCTGGTGTTTTGCTTTTTCAAATAAAGGCATCATGCGTATGTTTGTTTCTCAGTGAATAGGATTACAATGCCTATACCTATGTTCACGTACAAGTACTTAGTTGTGGTGTGGGCTCAGGATGGCAATGATGTGTGCCTCGTGTAATCTTCACAATGCATATTTCCTTTCGCTGTTCTCTATAAATACTACATTTTCGTGTTGGGATCATTTCACCTATGGTCTCGTGTTTCCTGCTGATTTTCTATGTACCTAATTCCTGGAGTCGAGGCCTTGTGCTACGTTGACGCTAGATTTTTTCAGCTTTTGTAGGTTTTTTTTTTCCATTCCAAACTGTGGGTATCCTGTTGCATGTGGATTCGTCGAGTCGAGCAATGCGCGTCACAGAGGCGAGGGGGAGACGAGGGACTATAATGGACTTGTGTAGGTATATAAGTTTCGCACGCATGCTTTTTCGTCGTATACGGCGTGCATAAATAACTGTACCAACAAGGTCGAAAGTGAGTTCCCATCGTGGCGTCGGTCGGCTCGTCCGTCATTCGCATTTCACACCACATTCGTCGTCGTGATCGTGAAACTGCAGGCAGAATCGAGAGATGGCGGAGGTGGCGAGCGAGTGTTCGCGGAATCGATCCGTCTATTGTATACGACGACGCGACGTATTAGCAATGAAATCGAGTTTTTCGAAATCGTACCAAGCTGCGATGAATAAAATCATGGCAAAACGGCGTAATTTTACGATGCTTTGTCGAGCTCTCTGTATGTGCGTTAATTAACATTACAAGGTTACCTACCTGTGCGCGCGTTAATATATAGCTGTACGACGATAATTATCGTTTGCCAGTTTAATTAAAGTCGAAGGTATGCGGTGGTCTGGGTATGTACAACGGTTAGCCATGCTTAGGCTTCCCGGTGTCGTATCGATGCTGATTGGATGTGTATGCGCGTAAACGTGTGCTGCATGCTGTCGTGTTGTAAATTATGTACACTCCACATATGTACGTAGTCGTAGGTATGTGTTTTCTAACGTCAATTTCGCACCTTACAACAATTAGTATAGAGCCTGATGAAGGTACGGGTTGGAAAATTTGAGTCAATCGTGCTCGACATTGTTGTTGTATTTTTTTACCATTTGTTTTTAAAAGTTGCGGTTTTGGGCCAGCGAAGGAGGGGGGAGGGGGTCGAGAAGCAGAGATGATGGGCTCCTTCGACGAGTATCGAAATGACGAGTTTGTTCGTTTGAGCGGAAAATTACAGTACACGTAATGTTTCGCCTTCAAGTTCAAGGTCATATCGGTGGATTTTTCTTCGAATTAATGATACAAAATTTTGCGTAGGTACGTGCCTACGACGGAGGTGTGTTTCGAGCAGATACGCTGCACAGGATGGAGGGACGGACGAGGAAACGTGGCGAAGAGAAATTGGTAAATATTTGCCAGAATCGTCGGACCGTGACGAGTGAAATTTTGCGGTTTTAAAAGGCTCAGCGGTCGAGATTGGATTTGTGGTGGTACGAATATTATCGATTTGCGAACAGCAGCGTGGTTTCGTTCGGGTAGAAATTGATGGAAAATATATTTTGCTGGTTGGAAAAAATTTTCCGAAATTGTATTTGGAAAAAAAAAAGGGTTTTCAGTAAGGAGCGTGGCAGGATGAATGTGCATGGTGATTTAGGTCATTTTTCATGACGAATCATTTTATGTATTTGAAAAAAAAGCATTG
>FIZT01012263.1:0-10881 GCA_900065295.1 Paracoccus marginatus | reverse complement strand
CTCAATTTCCTCCTTCCCTTCACCCACAAATAATACTCATATTCACTCGTAAATGTGAAAGAATTTTATTACAAGTACAATTTGTAAAGTATGATTTAAAAAAAAAAAAAAAAAAAAAAAAAAAAAAAACTACTCGGTCAATCTACATCTTAAAGAAGAAAGAGAATTTTCATTAAAAAAACAGAAACGAAAACTTTATCGAAACTTCGTCCAAACTTTGATAGTTATCTAAAACGAAAATCAAAAAAAAATCATCAACCATACCTTTCCAGGCGACTGATTCTTCTTCTTCGACAAAAGGAGTAAATTTGTTCAAAATTGAATAATTTCGAGAAAGAAACCATCACACTTACGAAATGATCTGGCCATTGAATTTTTTTCAATTTCATCGATAAAGTTTCATTTCCGAAAAATTTTCGTGTAGGAGTACTTCATATACGATAAACATATGAAGAAAATGGGGAACATTTAAAAATACGCGATTCGATCATTTTTTTTTTTTTTTGTAATTTCAAAGCGTCGACGAATTTCAATTTAATTTTAATTAATAAAGAAAAATTCAAAAATATTTTTTTGCACGCAATCTACTATAATAAGTACGTATCAGTTTTCACTTGGTGATTGTCGTCAGACCTAGACCGTTTGAAACGTATAAAGTTCGAATTTCAGTGTAAAATTCGTCTACGCTTTGAAAATCCAATACCTACTTAGGTAGTTTGTTACTGTAAAGTTTCGTCCAGGAATTAATTCTACAGATGGCGAGTTTCTGAAACCCGTCTGCGTTCGAGTTGAACCCATTTCGAAGATGAATCTTCATCGCTATATCTACTTTGTTGTCTTTTTTCTTCGAAATTTTTTTCAAATAGATAATATTTACATTAATTAATTACACAGCGCGAAATACCTACGTACGTATACACTTCGTCTACGAATACGCGTATTTATATTATGTACTTCGACACTATTGCTCGCAATTTTTCTCGTACTAGAGAGGAAGGAAATTCATATAGAAAATGATCAAAATCGTAGGTACGTTTTACTCGACGAATAAAAAGAAAAAAAAAAACGAGGGAACAACAATAAGGAAAATAAAGAAGCGACACTAAACGTAAATGTATAATAATTTTTTGTAAAAAAAAAGAGAGGGAAAAAAGAAAAAAAAATCGAAGACGATAAACACTATCATTCACACTGCATAGTGCATATTGTACTAATACGTTGCGAACAAATCGAACGTATTCGTAGGTATATGAAATAAAATACACATTCATAATCACACAAAAAAAAACACGTACAATAATAATACGCGTAAAATGATAGGGATGAGATCAAAAGAATTTTGTGAAAAATAAAAAGGAGTCCATAAACAGTCAAAATCTTCAACGTTGCTTTCCATTCTCTTTAAACAGTTCAAAACATATTCTCAACCTAAAAGAAGAAACAATAAAAAAAAAAAAATCATAAAAACCTAAGTAAATCTCAACGAGGAAATTTTTTTCACTTTTTTTTTTACGAAAGGATCTAAATTATTTACTAAGCATTTTCTATAATGGCAATATTTGTTTCGTATGTTATTGCAGTTTGAAAACAATTTTATGATTGATTCATGTCCAAGACAAACAAATAAATTTACCTAGCCAGTGCCAGTATAACCATTTTTCCCTTACCCCATCCAGCAGAGCCCAACCCAATTACGAAAGAATTGAACAGACATTTTTCATTATTTTGCTCAAACGAGTAATTTTTTTGAAATCACAACAATTGAGTTATTTTTTTTTTCAAAAATTTATATTTTTAGATTCTATTTTATCGCGAAATTTTCAGGATTCAACTTTGACAATTTTTTTCCTGAAATACAAAATTTTTTTAAATTTCAATTTAAAAAAATCAAGATTAATTTTTTTTACAAATTTCGTTCAAAAAGAAATTTTTATGATGTTGACAAAGAATTACAACTATTTTCATTTTATTTAAAACTCTTCACGAAGAGGGCAACGACTTCAAAAATGATAAATGATCCGTAATAATAACTATCTTTTGCGTAAATTAATGTACATTAACGTTACGAATAATTAACTATTCTTATTATTTTACAACGAATGTTAGCCCTTGATTAATGATCACCGGGGTGACTCTTTCGAGTGACTAGATTACAATGCAAATTAACGAAAGCCGTGGATAATAATATGTAATATGTAAGTATGGTGTGAACCCCACATTGAAAAAATTTCCACCAACAAAGAGCGAAGAACAGATAATGTGAAATTTACTAAAAAAAAAAAAAACACATTGCGTACCAAACTCAAAAAAAGCATTTTTTTTTTTTTTTTTTTTTTAGCAAGTAATCAGCCTACATTGTTAGATGAAATTTTGATAGTTTTTCAACACGAAGTAAATGAAATGGATAAATTAATTAATAACAAGCCTAGGTTGAACCGCTGAAGCGTGCCAATTAATGGAAAGGAGTTGGTTAGTAAAATGTCATTAAAAAAAAAAATTACACGGAAGGCTATTATGTTAAACAGCGAAATTAATGGAATAAAACGACACAGAAAGTTAGACTTTCACATTCAATTTCCTAAGAACCTGAATAGCCTTCGGCTTAAAATCCACGATTTTTTGACGAACTGATCATTGAGAATTAAAATAAGAAAAAGATTATATCCTTCTTCGCAAACCTAGTCTGCAATGTCACACTATTCAACTACCTACGAGTACCTAATAAGTCTACCAAAGTAAAAATCTACAAAAATAGAAAAACAAAATAAGATCCAACGTACATAAAAAAGTACTAATCCAAACATTCTTAGAGATGCATTTACAAAACGACGATTCTTTATTCATAAATAAGTCGATTCGCCTGCAAAGAAATAAATACGTTGAGAAAAAAAATTTCTTACAAAAACAACTACCTAACACTGTCAAGAACCCAGCAGCTGTGTCAGCATCCGTCGCGATGTCATTTCATCCAAATTCAAGCAACCACATACACCGCAAAAAAGGCAGAGAAATTCGAAAAAAATAACGCCTTAGAACCTACCTCAATAACCTTAGAATATTTCGTCACCTAGATGCGAGAACGTGGTTAGGTAATTTTAATTTTACCAAGCTTCATAAAGTTAAATCGATTTTTTTTTAAAAATATTATTCAAGAGCGATTAAGTGAGAAAAGAAAAGAAATAGAGAAAGAAAATTTACCATTGATATGGAGAAAAATTATCAATTGTCACAGCCTAAGAGCTTGCTCGGTTGCATCGGCTTCCGGATCCTCATGCAGTAGCCGATAATCTCCTACCCCTAGAACCTCAACGGGTTCGCCAACTGAAGGCAAAATAAAGTATTATTTCAATATTTTCTCGTAATACTGAATCAGAGTTGATTTATTCTGATAACAATTAAACTACGTTGCGCTAATAGAAGGTTTACCTCGATTTGTCGAAGACCTGAATAGGCGTGTGGTGTTTTCAAAACGTGTAGAAATTATTTTAAAAAGCCAAGGTGCATAAAAAAGTGTAAAAAATAAGACCAACGTAGCGATAACTGACTTAGAAGAGAATAAAAAACTTGAAAAAAGCTTCGACTAGAGATCGAAAAAAAATTGGCTGAATGAACAAATACTTGGTAAGAACTAGTCAAAAACTGAATAAAAATCTATGTGAACGAATACAAAAGAAATCACCAATCGGCGAAATAAAACAAAAACAATGAAAAATTCGAGAAGAAACTGAAGATTTATGGTTCCTCTCATATTTTTCTTTTCCTCAACAAGCGACACAATTGTGCTTATTAAATTCTAAAAAAAAAAAAAAATTCAATATCCCTCGCATAACGCGCGCGAAAATTACTTAAAATAGAAACTAAACCCGTAAACGATTCTAAACACTCCAAATAGGAATCCTTAAATAAAAAGGACATACTTACCTGATCCATGAACTAAATCTTCATACCATTTCGAACGAAACGAAAATACGTAATTTACAACGAAACACGAACGCTCACTTTTGCATTCTGACTAACACCAGAACTTCCAAATTGTGAAACCCCTTATCAGTAGGCAATTTAGCAAATCAGACAGACATTGTATTCCGACTTCCCAGAATCCTTGCAAAATGTACCCGATCAACGACACAAGACGCGTTACAAATTACCTTTCAAAACCGGCGAATCCTCCACCCGAGACATATAGAGATCTTTGTGAAGAGGAAAAGCGACGCGTTCATGCAACTAGAAGCATATACATTACACATGCACTATCTCGTAGAACGTACCTGATTCCCATGCTTCTTCCTCGTCTTCGGCGACCGAAGACTCGGTGCTGGATTCTGCTTCCGATGATTCGCTAGGGGTATTTGTATCTACTTCGACACCTACTTGCTTGTCTTTGGGAACGTGTTCCAAAATTAATGACACCTGAAAGTAATTCAAATTACGCGTTAAAAATTGATGATAAAAAAGAGACCGAATGATGGGAGGGAGTTTTACTTGAAAATCCGAACTGAAAACTTTATTCTGTTTATCCTTATGCGCGTCATCAAGATCGTTTTTATCGATTTTTAGGACAACTAATTTCGAGTTAGATTCAACTTCGCCAACCGAATGCGCTCTGTAAAAAAAAAAACAAAAAACATAAGTTTAGTATCAAAATTGACAAAATTTTCTTTAAAAAAACACAAAAAAATCATCAAAATTTTTACCTGGGTTTATTGTTAGCCTGGGAATTACAAGTAGCAGAGTCGTCATAGTTGTACCGGCATGAGGTTTCGGATACAAACGATTTTCTTTGTTCGTTGGTATGATCTTGTAAGTCGGGTGATAAGATTTCGCGAACGAAAAAAGTATTGAACCAAAAATGGAACAGTTTTTCCTAAAGAGACAAGTTGATGTAAAAAAAAGGAGCGTTTACGGTACTGAGGCAATTAATGCGATACACTTACTTTCTTGAGTTTACACTTGAAGAATTCAATTTTAACGTCGCCCTGGACAGCTACATCTGTTAGTAACGGCACCCGAAAATTTGTTTGGCCCTTTTTTATATCGTAATTTATTGACGTATGTAGTTTTTTAACTTTCAACGCGAATTCACCGACTCGTTTACATTCCGAAATGACAAACTGGACGTCTGCGAATGAAGAAATATTTAGAATTGGTTTTGAAATAACCTTACGAACAACTGACCACTGGGACTTACTCCCTTGCATAGTAGAAAAAATCGAAGGAATCGGTTCGAAGCATATCTCTCGGACGAACAGTTTCACCGGACGATATTCCATTTTGTCACGAACCAAAGTAGCGTAGTAATTAACGTATCTCCTCTGGCTAGGAATAGTTACACCCTAAACAAAACCGGAATTAGCATCCGTATCGTCAAGTCACATTATATGGAAAAATTTCATCGCTTACTTTACGATCTGTAGTTCTTTTCTGACCGTAGAAATTCAAAGCTTCCATAGCATTCTGAAACTGACCACTGTGTAACATGAAGCACGATACCATGACGCCAGTCCGTCCCTAAAAATCAATCTCAATTAATATTTCGTCAAATTAAAACTTGAATAAATACTCTAAACGTCTCAACTGTACCTTTCCAGCTTTGCAATGAACGACTGCTACGTTTTTATGATCTCTGGCTAGCCAATTAGCGACATCTTCGCAAAACGGCTTGATTACCTCCATGCATGGTGGATTATGATCATCGAACGGATAGTACGCAACTCTCTGATGAAATTTAGCCGTATCGTACATTTTTTCAGCGCACCTGATAAAATACTTCGATTAATCATACATTATACGCACACCGAACAAAGCAAAGTAAAATAATATTGCAAATTTTCGAAAGAGAATCTATTAATGTCAGCGTCAGTATTTTTCCATTAATCGAATGAAATTTAATGAGCGCAATATCACCGCGCAATAACGAGCATGTTTAAATCAATACCATATCGAAGCAACTTACAGGTTGTAAACTTTGTAATGACCGTTGTGCTTCTCGTCTAAGAATCTTGCAACCTCGTCGATATTATTTCGATATACTCCTTCCAATTTGGTCTCGGCTGGAAACCCCATAGCGATTAAATTATCTAGAATATCTGCACAGAAACACATTAAGGAACACATCGCATCGTTTTCCAGACATAGAACAAAGAAAAATTAATTCGAAATTCGACGAGCAAAGGATACATGTTAAATCTAAATTAAATCCGTCTTTTATGTATCTTTTTCGTTTCTGGCTGACCAGCTTCTTTATGGGATTCGTGACATTCATGTTTGAAATGACTCTGGCCATAGCATTTATAGAATGTTGAGATCTGGGTATTTTTGTGGCCAATTCCTGCCCAACTACTTCGCGATCGTTGTGGTCCATAAACTGTGGACAGAAAAAAATCACACCCGATTGATCGATCAGTGATCCTCTTTGCGGAATGGATTACATAGCGATGCAACGAACGTAACGCATGACTTCATTCTAACGAATACTTTCGAGGGTATGATTCCCGCGGCAACTTAGCAAATAAATATCAAGAATGAGCAAATGCTGTACTTACCACATATCTTAAATAGCTTATATCCAAACTTATAACTAACTATAAATTAGTATTGTTCCAGAAGTCGGCGTTGTAGTATGTTTTTTCTCTTGAAGAAAATGCCTGTTATACTAAAGTAGTATACGTCGTATAAGATAATCATGCTTTCAATTTAAATTACTATTATAAAACAAAACGACACATTTATATAAATTATTTAAACAAAAAACATTAAAAAATGTAACAATAAAGAAATCGAGATCCAACTTTTTCACAAAACGGGTTTTCTCTGCACCTCAACCATTCAATTTCTAATGAAACGAACCGCGAGTTGAAAGTCAACCATGGTTCGCTTGTCACGCTCGACGATAGAACCAGACGCAGCTCAACCAATAAGATTCGTTTGTTTACTTTCAGTCATTCCTTGTACGGAACTGTTTTTTAATTTTTTACCAATAACTTCAGATTTTTTATTCAAATTTTTAATTTGTTTCGAAACAAAGCAATAATACATTATCAAATTTATGAATAAAAATTCAAAATTTGATCGTAGCTTTTTTTAAAAAGCAAACATGAAGAAAAAGAAGAACATTGATTCAATTTACTGTCCACCAATCAAACTTCAAGAAGCTATTACGTCATTTCTTCTCTAGCCAATTGCAAGTGTTTTGACTTGTTTCTTCGTAATTCCTAATTCATTTCGTATTTTTTGATTTAAAATTTTTTTTTTACATAGAACAATGAAAAATAAATTCTGAAATGTTCATTCAAAGGTTCATTCACTACGTAACAGTCCAAATCAAGAATGTTCAATATTCCATCGTGATTTTAGTGTTTTTAATTTTTATCAGCACTTTCGTCGAAAAATAATTATACCTCTATATTTTCGATCAACACACAATAATATTTTTTCAATTCAAATAATACGAAAATGATTTTTATTCAATTACTTTGTACAGAAAGGTGTGTAATGTACACTGAAAATTGAGAAACTAGCACAGGATTCATTCATTTCCTTTCAATTCAACATTATAATTATTGAGGAAAAGAACATATATATATATATAGAAGGTACCCTATATCAATTATTTACAAACAAAACGTAAAAGTAACCATTGCGTACCTATAATACAAAATGAGAACAAAGAAATATTGCGAAACTTCGTAAAAATCAATAAATAAAAATTCAACACAATGTCATTATTATCTAAAAAAAAATTATATCAATCATCTTATTTAGCTTTAAACTCAAATTTTTCATATAACCTACTACACCACATCAACGTCTAACCATTTCACTTTCAACGTAACGCAACACTCGTATTGATAAACATTTTTAAAAATATCAATTTAAAATAAAAAGGACATATCAATATCAATATCAACAATTGGGTACATACCCATATAAAAGAGATATAAAAATCACGAGAAAAAGAAAAAAGTTCATAAGAAAGATATAAACAGGTCAAACGTAACTTCGTAAATTGGTAATATGAATAGCTTGCATAAGCGTACTGGTCGATGATTTATTTCTCCGGATGATAAAATCTGCATCCGTTCACGTTACAAAATCCTTTCTTCTGGAAATATTTGCATAGGCGGGTATTACCTCCGCTCCCTCTCCAGTTACCGGATCCACGTTTGTCGCGATCTAAAATAAAATAGTAAGAGGAAATTAGTAATTTCGAATACTCTTCTGGCACAAGATAGGATAGACGAATCTGCCAAAACTTACTGCTTCGATCACTCGAATAATTATTCTTCCAATCTTTACGATTATAACGGTCATCGCTGTTCCATTTTTTACTACTGCTACTATCGGAATTATTGGAATAATTACTAGTCGGCGAGAACTGCGAGTTGGTATCCGTAGTGTTAGAATTGGTTATCGGCGGAGTCATTCCAGGAGGTGGGAACATGTTGGGTGCTCCCGGGAACGGGAACACTGGAGCCATCATACCGAACGGAGGCGGAGGAGCCATCATACCAGGACCTACCGGCGGTACCATATTAGGCGGAGGAACTCCATCGAACGGTGGCCGCATCCATTGCATCGGTTGACCACTTTGTGATGATTGCTGCGATTGGTCGGTGGTACCGGTCTGAAAATTGAAAACCGTATTACATACGCGGTTCAAACGAACGTTTCGGGATCCAAGGAGACGTGTACTTACCGTTACCGGCCAAGTACCACCTGGCGGGACGGGTGCGCCGGGGAAAAATGGTTGCGTGAAGGGTGGCGGGAACGTGCCGTCGGGAAATGGGAACATCGGCGGCGGGACAGCTCCGGGCATAAAATTAGGCGGCATGAATTCCGTTCCGTCGGGCGGGTATTGCTTCGGATCGGGCCACTTGTAGTTTGAGAAGTCGTTGACCGAGTCTGAAGAGCCGCTTATGTCGTCCAGTGGTATCGTCGGCGGTTGAGTTATCGAATGAATTTCTAAATCTGGTTCGGCTGGAGTGTCAGGTATCCTGTTTGGGTTAAGACAAAACATTAGGTGTAAATATATCGCATATTCTCGTACAAACGATCAATCTAGTAGGTAATTCAGTTCAAAATAGGAAATTCTTACATCGATTTACTATAATATAAAGCAGGAGGTACAGTTCGTTCTCTAGCATATTGAATATTTTTCTCTTGACTATTCGCTCCCTTCGCCGTAGACGGAGGAGGAACATCAATAGGAACTGGTTTCTTCCACGCGATTTTCTCAACCATTTTATCGTTTTCTCCTATTAAAATCAGACCAAAAAAAAACCATACGAATTAGAATCTTTGATAGAAAATTTCGTCTCAATTTTTCCCACAACAACGTACCAGTTTTTCGGACCATCAGCATACTTTCCCGTTCGCCAGAACGTTCTTTCATCTGCATGGCCCAGAAATCTTTTACGACATTAGCTGCGAAAAAATACACACAAAATGGTAAAAACCTCTCGAAGATCTCAAATCTCGCAGGCCATAATTTTTCGCCAACACTTACCTCTTTCCGATACGTCCACTTCGAAGAACTGGACAGCTTCCAATTCATCGTCCGATCTCCACTTGACCGATTTCTTGGCTTGATTTCGTTTTCTAAACAAAGACAACGCGCTTTTCAATCCTTCGGCGCTCTTTATCACCGGTACCTTGACTTCCTCATCTACGTTGATATTTTTCTCATCGGGCGACGATCTATCTGGTAAACCTTCGAGGGGCGAAAAAAAACAAATATCCAGATTAGATATTTTGTCGTAGAAATTCATGCAGCTAAATAAAATGCAAATACTCACTTTCTGCGGCTGATTCGTTCAAACTTTCGTCAACGGACGACTCCAAAGTATCTTTATAAAACTGTAACGAAAAAAATTCAGATTTAATTAAACGATTTTAGAGCAAAAAAATCTCGTAAAAATATTCATAAAACGGAAATTTACCTTAAAAGCGGGTTTAGCTTCTTTGCCATCGGGCGTCTTTGGTGTAGGAGACGAGCCATCGTCATTCTTCGTAGCTGGTTTTTTTCGCTTACGCAGCAATTCTTTCTGCGTTTCTACCGCAGCGTTCATTGCGTTCATAAAATCGTCGCTCTCTTGCAAAAATGCTGTAAATTGAAATAAAATCATCTTTTGTAAAAAATTATTCGAGCAAATACTTGTAGTAATTGAAATTCGCAATACGAAGTTGAACTGGGGGGGGGGGGGGGGGGGGGGGGGGGACTATCAAAAATACGTGCGATGATCTCTTCTAGACGTTGAAAATCTGCAATCAAAAAATACAAATTTAAAAGTACGAAATTAAATCAAAAAAATAAGACACGAAATAATCTATTTCATACGTAATCAGTGGACAGTTTGAAAAAAAGAAAAAATTACCCAAAATATAAAAATTTTCCTTCAATCGACGCTCGATCTGTCGAAAAAACGAACGTGATGAGAGGGGGGAGAGGAGAGAAGATGTAAATAACAGAATGGTGCGTCATCGGAGATAAGACTGGAAATTTACAAACGTAAAAAATATCGCAACCTCGTCGAACGCTTCGTTGAATTCTCAGTTTCTCACGTAGGTATTCCAAAATGAACCTCAAGACCTTTCAATTTGACTGAAAAATTTCCCAGTAACATGGGACGAATCATAAAAATTGAAGCCTACTTTGAAACACGAGCCAAGGATAGAGAAAAGAGTCAAACTACGCAAGAACGAGGATGTAAAGAGGAGGGGAGTAAAAACATAAAATCATTACAGCGAACACGATATCAAATAGCCTTCTACCTACTCTCATTCTATATTCTGAAAATTTATTAGCTTTTTCGAACGATTAATCGACGAAAAAAAAAATCATGAGAAATTGAGGGACGAAAATACAACGTTGCAAAAAAGCAG
>FIZT01012256.1:0-15297 GCA_900065295.1 Paracoccus marginatus | reverse complement strand
CAACTTTTCGACCCCTGGTAGCAGTCTGAGTTTTGATCCAAAAAAGATGGTGATGTTCTAGGAAGATGCAGAAACTCGAATTGCACCTTTTAAGTACTAAAAAGGGTTTCTCACCCCATTTTGACTGGATTGGAACCAATAAAAACAGCGTTTTTTTCGAAAGGAGGTGCACTTTGAGGACCTCCTGCTCCACTTCTCTTGTACTTAGGGGGCTCAAAAAATTTTTGGGACGTCCCCCACTCAAAGTAAACCACCTCGCCGAATTTGGTCAAAATCCAAGGGATGTTTTTTTATTTCACTCCACCCTAAGGTACATATTTAACTGGGTAGATAAGTAGAAGTTCTACAGTTTTTAGTAATTTAAATACAATTAGTTAAAAGTGATGTGAAATCTTAAACTGGGTAGCTTTTCGTCAAAAAGTAGCACCGAGTTTTTTTAAAACTACTACTTTGCATTAGATATTTATACCAAAATTTATTAATACAGGTTATAGTAGGTAGGTACTAGTCAACTTCAAGTTTAAATGCCATTTTTCCAAGATTGGAATAAGTTTTTACGAAAAACTGAATGTTTTCAAAAAAAAAAATCAGAGCTTTAGAAAAGTTGACAGGGAGCAATAAGCATAAATGAAAATTTAAAAAATGGAGAGAGCGAGAGAAGCAAAGCATATCACACGCTAAAGTCTAAAAGCGTATAATATGATAATGCAACTTACGCCTCCTCTTCGGAGTCACTGAAAAATAATTCAACAATGAATATGTTTTCGAAAATTTTGATTTATTCATCTATCATATTATCATGTAGGTATTTAAGAAGAGTAAAATAGGTAACAAAACACTCACGTGTAAACTTCTTCGTCGTCGGACATCTTGCCTTTAGCGTTTTAATCTGAATAAATAAGAATTTTGAAAATTTAATCAGTAACCAAGTTTCATTCTATTTCATTTTTTTTTTTTCATATCAAAGGAATAAAAAGTGAAAAGAAGTAAAACCGAAAAAAAAGAAGCGTATAATTAGATACCTAGTATTGTAAGTTGAATTGAAATTTAAAAATTTTTATAATTATATAAGTATTGGGCTAAAAGTCACAAGAAGTTCATAATATATTTGTGCCACATCCAATAGTGTAATGGTGGTAAAAATTTCTGTTTATTGGCCTGTGTAATTTTTCCAATTCGTTTCGAAATAAAAGTTAATACCTACATTGGTTTCGATGTTGCGCTGGTATGTCATAGAAGAAGCGAGTTGAGAATTTTATTTTTAGACTAACCCGGCTACTTGGTTAACACCGGATAGAAACGGGGACTGATGCCAGAAATGTGAGATAATGCCCTAGTTGGGATTTTGAATCAAATTTTTACGAAATTTAAGAATCGCATATAGTTTACGACAATCTAATCTAAAAAAAAAAAAAATTATAAAAAATAAATTGTGATCAAGGAGTAAGATAGTTATTTTAAGAAGATATTTACTTATTGTTCATCAGATCTACCTATCACATAAAACGTTAATATGGGGAAAAAATCGGATAAAAGTAGGTAGGTAGAGAATAGCGATTTTTTTTTGTAATCAAACATTTTTCACCGTAGTATTTGCAAAAGCATTATAACGGAGGGTACTGCATTTTGCCTGTTTATTCACGAATAGCCAAGTTTTTTCCATCCGCTTAAACGGACAATTTAAAATTTATGTATATTTTTTCAACTTGGTAGAGATGAACAATTTTTTAGGTACTTTCAAAAAACGGCAATTCAAAAAAAAAATAACCATCAATAATGCTCTCGAATGGGTTTCGATTTAATTAAAACTTCATTGATAGATATGATCAAGATTTTTTTCTTTGAAAATCAGAAAAAAATTATGTATGAGTAAGTATTAATGTTTGCGTATCTTAATTTTCACAAGTCAAAAAATTAAAAATGAAAAATTGAAAAAAGTTGGAATTTTACGAAATGTGAAAACACTTACCCGCAACAAAAAAAAGTAAACCTTTGCGACGACGATCTGCACACTACCTAGCAACACAGGGATTTGAATGCGTAACCATTAGCTTTCGCTAGTAGAACTAAATTTAAATGGAGAAGAGGGGATGTCATATGGGTCAAAATTAACAACATCGCGTTACCCTCCCACAATTTCGTCGGACTCGAAGTATTGTATTTTGTATTTTATTTTTATCTCGGAAAAAAGTATTCACTTTGAATCATATTTTATGACCTGAATTCTGCAATATCGACTTATGATCACCGAAGAATAATTTGAAAATTGCACATTAATAACTGAATGAATTCACAGTTTTCAGCTGCGAATTAATTGTAGATGAATATCGAGATTGATTTCAATAGATTAGAAATCTACATAATGCAAAGTTTCATCAATAAATATAATTTCGTAATTCTAATTGAAACTTTGAAATCATCACAATTTTTATGAACTGCACAAGTACCTATTCTGTAGGTACATGGGTACACAAATCGCTAAACGAGTTGAAAGAATGATCAATAATTAGGTAGGTGCAACAATAAAAGAATGAATCAATGTTGGCAGCTGATCTTTTCGAAAACTGATACCTACCTATATAAAAGAAAGATTGAATTCGTCGTTTTGAGCACCGTGGGCGTTGAAAAAGTATTTTTTCCTTTCGTTGAAAACTCATTTTTCGACTCGTAAGTAATCCGATACTTGACCAATTACCTATGGAAATTCATAATATTTAATAATGAGAAAAAAATACAACCGAGATCATAGAAATAAAAATACTCTGGAAAGAGAAACAGAGAAACGCGTTTTAGTGTTTTCTAAAAATAACGCCATCCCTAATATAGTCTACACTCTCAACGTACGTACATGATAGTACAGCAGCTTCCCACGAAATGGTATCGCTCAACTGTTTACTAATGCTTGAATAAGTAATATAATATCAAAACAAACACCATCGCCGTGCAAAAAATTTTTCAAATTTTTACCCGCATCGTCATTTTGAGTTGATTGATCTTGTTTAATAACTTAGGTATTTAAATTGGGAGATTCTCTGCCTTGAATTGAATAAAGAAATTTTGAGCCGTCATTTTTTTTAGGAATAAAACAGTGCCTTATCACACTCCCAAAAACCGCCTATTATTCAGTCTGCTTGATGATCACTCACGTACGAAATTAAAAAACCAAATAATCACGATTTATGAATATGCTATATTCAAAATATTTTAATTATAAAAACAATATGAAACAATTAGAAACAAATCATACAATAACGTAATTACATCAAGCATCTCAAAAAAATTGTTTTCATGAAAAAAATTATCACCGAAGCCGTATGAAAAAAAATTAGGTCCTCTATTTCATTTTAAAGTACGTTAGGTAACTAAAAAAAAAAAAAAAATACTTTAAAAAGTTTCTTCCATTTCTCATACTCAAAATTACTAACGAAGAAAAGAACTATATACCTACTTACAGATAATTATCAAACATTTTTCGAAAAGTTTGAAACTTCAAAATTATACGATCAGTGACATAGAAAACCGGATGTTAAAAAAATTCACTATAACATATTTACATAAACATTTTGAACAAAAATTATCTTCACTGATAAAGATAGACTAAATAAATTACGAACATAATCAAACTGAAAGGTCGATAGCAGGTAAATTCCGCAGGCAAATTTCACAAATTATCGCAGTCGTTAATTCTTACATTTTATATTACATTTTCTAGCTTATATGTATTTCACTTAATCGCTCGATCACCTTAAAAATAAAATTAAAACTTTCATTCTTATAAAATACTTAATTAAAATCGAAGCAAACAGTTGCAAAACAGATTTACTGATTAATTTTTTTTCCGTTCTTTCGCCCACTCTGCGGCGATTTTCCCCCATTCGTTGGGGTTGGAAGGAGTGTTTCTGAAAACAAAGTTGCGTACAAAATATGAAGCAAACTGATAATTTTTTAGTCTCACTATTTGGTAATACATACCTCGGCAATGGTGACTGATGCGAAGGCGTTCGATGAGGCATGCTAGGATGCATGAAAGATGCTTGAGCGGGTGTTTGTTGACCATATCTGGGAGTTTGGGTGTGAAATGGTGTTCTTGGTGTTTGCGAAGGATGCTGATATGGCGTGAGGTAAGGCGTCTGTCCTGGCGTATATGCCTACAAAAATAAATTAATTAGTATTCGAAATTTATAAAATATAAAATTCAACCGAACATGAACTTACGGCAGCATATGGAGGTATATTGTAAGGTGTGGCCACTCCGTAATGCGGAGTATGACTTTGCAGATGCGGTGTATGCGGAGGAGGCATTACCGGTGTCATATGTGGCATTCCTGGTGGAGAAAGAAATACCCAATTAAATTGTTTCCTTTCATGTGGATCGAATAAAATGACGATTGCTTACCCAGCATAGGTGTTTGAGGGTTATACGGAGTGTTTCTTGTACTGTGGTTAGAATGCGGAGTTAGGGCACTAGGGGTTCTAGGTATGGGCTCATTGAAGTGCTCTTTGAACCACTTTAACAAACTGTTCAGCGATTCGAATACCTGCTTCCGAAAGCGGAAGCCCTCTGGTGTCACACTAACGTATTCGAATCGAATAGATTTTCTCGGCAGATAGAACAGTATGAATGCACCGGGTACTTTCTGTAATTTAAAAAAAAAACATATCGATTATTAATTTTCGTAATTTAAAATGATTTTTCAAATAATCAAAAATCATTACAGCGCAAACGGAAAATACGTAATGAATCTTTTTAGGATTTTTTTCTTGTTCTTCTCGTAAAAATTTTTCTGCGATTTCAACTTTACCGCCTTCGGTATCTTTATAGTATTTATAAGTCAATAATTCTCGAGCACACGCAGCCATAGGATTCACATAACGAGCAATAATTTCATCTAAATCTTCAAACTCTTCTTTATCTATCCACAGCGATTGACCAAGCGAGAATGCGTTCATTTTATTTTTTTCTAAAACATCAATGTGTTGGTAGATGTTATCTGCCACTTTCCAAGTCACAGTCAAATGATCGCTTCCCTAAAGAAAAAAAAAATACATCGTTCGGTAACATTATTAATCGTCATATTACTACTTTCATTAGAAGACTCGACTGTCCGAGTGAAACCCTACTTTGCTAGATGGCCGAATGATGCACTCTCCTTGATCCATAGTTTCCATCTGCGCAACAGCTTTGGTAAACGAAATATTATAAAATGATGGATGAACAATGACCCTTTTGGTATACGTCTGCGATGTTTTCATTTTCTTCTTATTTGCTTCAATTTTTTTGTCGTTTTCCTCCATTTCAAAATCGTAAAAAGCATCTTTAGGAGGTCTGAAATGAAGAATTTCACCATGTTTAATTCAAAGAATGATGATTTTTTTTATCGTTTCATAAATGCTCACCTCCATTCGTTGTTTTCATCATTCAAGTCAGAAGTTTTTGAAGTGGCTTCTATGGAGAAACGTTCAACGTCGATTTTCATTATTCTACAATGTATCATTTGACCGATTTGGACTCGTTCTTCTGGGTTATTTACATGTTTATCAGATAAACATTTCAAAAATATACATCCGCTGACTCCATTATCCAGACGAATTCTCACACCAATCGCTTGACCAGGACAACCACCAGCATCAAAGTGATTCCATACCTAGAAATGACAAAAAAAAAAACCAACTTGAAAAATTAAAAAAATCCGTTCAATATTACTTCTATTAATTCATTTCATTTCAAACAATCACCTCGGAAAGTTCAGGAAAATCGCTTTTCAAACAGAAAGGGCACTGCCATAAACCTGTTTCATCTTTACGAACAGGGTTAGCTTGATCTAATTGTTCAGTCTTTGGCCTTTTACGAACGATACCTACGACAAATAGTGCACAAATTGTTTTTTAAAATTGAATTCACTAATTCAGTAAAGATCAACATTTGTCACTACGATAATAAAAACGATTTCTTTACCTGTCACAGTAGCCAGAACCATTTTACCAATATAAAAAGATTCGGGGGTTTCTTTGGTAAGTAAATCAAATAATTCTTCTGGATTAGGCGGTGTATACGGAGCTCTTAAGTCTTTATATCGATGATTCAGTTCAGCTCGGATATCATAAAGTGTTATACTTTTATTTCCGAAGCCCTTGGAATCAAGAGGATAGCAAAATTAAAAGACCAATAATTTCAATTTTTTCTAAAAATTAGCAAATCAGTTACCTGTCTTTCGAGTTCTTCGGCAAACGCATCTAAATCTAAATCTTTCAGTCGATCAGGTGATTCCAAAATTTCTTCCAAAGCGCCAGCAGGATTTGTTTCTTCATCGTCGTATTCCAACGCATCCACGGCCATTTTACGCGCCCATTCGTACGTTTCTGGATGAACACGAGATCCGTCTAGGACTTCAACGTAGGCTTCAGTACTAAATAAAAAATAACAAATGTTAAAAAGTTTCTACACTACTTGGTAAATAACTATTTATCTCATTACCTATCACCCAATGAATTTGTATCTATTTTGATGAAACCGGCGCAATTTATGAATATTTTTGGTCCCATATGACACATTGTGACTAATTGCGTTCGGTTCTCCAATCTCTGATTATTTTGTTTCAGAAGTTTAATCAAAGCGGTAGCTTTACGTGGTCCCAAACCACATACGTATTGCAGTAAATTTCCAGAGTAAATTTGCTGTACTACTTGGTTGATATCAACCCCAACTTCGTTTGTTCGATTCACAAATTCTCGAGTAATGGCTTCCATGAGATCTTCTTGAGCCACAGAATCCTGAAAAACAAGTTCCGATGTCACGTATGGAATATGGATGCACAAAAGATCTACAATCATTTTGAATCACTCACTTGTAACGCATGATATCGTAAGCATAAGATTTCGTCATCATTTGTACATAATTGAGAAAACTCTACCAAGGGATCTTGCATTCTGCGCGCCAACGAAATAGCTTGCCTTAATAATATGGGATAATCTCTGAAATCATTCTAATAAGAAAAGCACACATCAAAAGCAGCTCAAATATACACCGTCTACGTAGGACACTATTTTACAAACCTCTCCTTTGATAGAGTTAGCGTACACTTTGGCTAAATCGTTATCCAAGACTTCAACAGGAATCATAGGAAATTGTTCGTCTTCAACCAGTAAAGCTACTTGTTCTTTGATGTCTTGAATAATCATCAGAGCGTCGCGAGATTCCGCTCCCACACAAATGACATGAGGTTTTTTCGTAAGTATGAAATTTCTTAATGCAGCAAGATCGGCTTCTTTCATCATTTTTTCATCTTCACGAAATGTATTTTTCCGTCGAAGTAAATTCGGAAGGCGTAAGTGATCGGTACATTCCCCGTCAGGAGCTATAACACAGGCAAAAGCAGCCTGAGAAAAATCTGGTACATATGACACGCCCATCACTCGTAATCCTTTGGTCGTATCCCAGTCTTCATCCTCCTCTTCAAAATCAACGCTGTAAGACGCTACCTAAAAATGAAGAAACAAATTATGATGATTAACAGCCAAGATGATAAGAAATTATCTTACTCAACGAACCTTTAACCAATTATATAACTTCTGAGAGCATAACTTCAAAACGCACTCCTTGGCTTCAGCCAGAAGCTGCATTTTCAATTCTTTAATAATATCAGGCCACAACATTTTTTTATACGCCAGTTCAATGATGTCATTTCGCAAGTCATTCCATTCTTGTACAACGCTGCTGAATTCGTCCTTTTTGAAAAAAAAGTGAAGGTATTACCAATTTTTTTTTTTTTTTTTTGAATGACAACTAACAACTTAAATTTCTACGCACTCTAATGTACAGGGATTTCATCTCCTCCAAATAAGAACCGGTTGTCAAACCTTCGATATCGCTCTCAAAAGTAATTTTCAATAACTTGTCTTCTTCGGCTAAATGCAACTTTAAAAATTCAACACCAACCAACTCTCGAACTGGCTTTTCTTTTAAATACTTCAAACTGAAATCAGAAAAAAGAATGCTAATAAATGCTGAAAAGCTCGGCTTTGACGCGAAATCATCAACAGTACCTGTAACAAGTGTGATTTTCATCTATTTCTTTAGTCCCTTTTTTGGTAGGTATGACATTCAATTTAGCCCGTTCAAAAAAGGCGTCTCTAAGTACTTTACGAACCAAAGGTTCTCTCGATATCTGAGTAGCAACCATGAATTTAACAGCCTTCAGGACATCTTCGGATGATTTAAGTATACTAGAAACACACAATCATAAACTCGTAAGATTGTACTAAGATGTGGATTGACACATTCAAACAATTATTCTACTTCAGAAATGAAATTTTATAATACGTACGGTCCTATGTACTCTTGAGCAACTTCCACGGGGTCTACTTCTTCTTGTTCCACATCGTGACGTTGATAATTATCTCTAAAATTTTCCGCGAATTGTTCAGGTTTCAAACCAAAACGTTTAGCAAATCCCTCTACAGCAAAATTCAAAACATTATAGCGTGTATTTTCATCAGTATATGTGTATATTGCGTACCTAATTTAGCTTTTCGGCACGTGGCATAAGGCCCGCTACGTGCAGCAGGCTTAATAACGTCGACTTCATTTTCTTCAGGCTCGGGTTCATCAGGCTCGTCAACTTCTTCTTCGTTATCATTATCGATAACACTTTCTTCGTCATCCTCAACGTTTGCGCGTTTTCTCCTTGACTGTTTTCGAGCTTGCCTGCGTTCTTCTCTTTCTTTAGCGCGTTTCTTTTCATGCATTTTAGGTATTAAATGGCTATAGTAGAGTAAGAAGTGCATATGCACGTCCTTTAATTCTTCCGGTGTTTGGACATCCTTAACGCTGGAATCCAACAAATATACTCCATTTACAAATAAGAATAAACACTTGGTTAAAATTATTGAAATAATTCCTTACGATGCTATGTCTTCTTCAGATAGGATACGAATGTCCTCTGGCAACGGAGCATTAATATCCTGAGTATACTCTTCGAGTTGAAATTGACGCATATTTTCAAATAATTCGAGTAAAGCCTCTTTTCTGGCTTTCAGTTGACACCACTGAGAACAGAATTTTCGTACATAAAACATTTACAAATAAGAGAACATTAACAACTAATTTGGTGACATACTTTGCCATCGTATTTATAAACTTTCCAAAGATCATTCACGTTCAACTCAGGTAAAACATATTCTTTACGATAAAACGCAATAAACGGCACTTCAAATTGCTGGTTTCGCATGAAATCCAACGCTTTCTTAATCTTTCCAATAGTGGGATTTCCTTTTTTAGTAACTGTTCTGGGGTCAACACCACCTTTACAATCCTGAAAAAGAGAAAACACAAAATAATTTCTCATTCAATAGCAGTAATTTGGATGAATTCGGCATAACACTTACTTGAGTGGACACTGTCGGCTTACAAAATGCTTGCCTATAAATCCAATTCGCTTCTTCTTCTAGTTCGTTTGAGTCATCTGGTACAGGAGTAACTGGAATATCACGCAATTGCATTCTCTCGGGAATGTCGTTATTACGTATCTGAAAGCAAGAACAACGAACGCCAAGTAGAAATACATTAAATATTAGATGACCGCTAGAAGACTTCCAAAAAACTGAGTGGCAACAGCCAACTAACCTGATTATCAAGGTCGGTGAAATGACCCCTTTTCAATTCACTAGGTTCATAAATTTCGAATATAGTTTTTCGAGTTGGTTTCTTGCGAGCTGCTTTTTTAGCTTTACGCCTAGGATACATATGACAAGATTATTAAAAAAATAAGTCAAATAATTTCCAAGCGGAAGCAAGTATAAAATGTAACACAAACTTCTTAGGTTCGCCAGAGTCATCGTCCATGTACTCATCTTCATCCTCGTCTTCATCTTCTTCATCGTCCTCTTCGCCATACTTTTCAAAATCGTCAAAATCAAAATCGACTCCGAAAATATCTTGAGCTTCTTGTAATGCTCTATAAACATGATTATCACGATAATTCATTCATTCAGATTGAAAATGTACTAAACTCAAGTTCACTTACGCATCATTGAAAATATGTTTGCGCTTTTTCTTTCCAGCTTTCAAAGGACGCCCGTCATCATCGACTATAAAATCATCCTCGTCGTCAGAATATCCTTCTTCGTCCAGGTTTTCGTCGTCATATGTCTGTTCACGAGATCTTTCGAGGCGTTCTTCTCCCTCCTATAAACATGGAAGAAATAAGATTTTTTACTCCGGTTTCATCGCTATTTAGTTTTTCAAACGGAATAAAGAGAAATTACATGATCAGAGCTGCCGTCGAATAATTCATTGGCAATGGCTTCTCTGTCTTCACCTTCTCCTTCTTCGCGTTCATCGTCGTCTTCGAACTGACGCACGCGTTTAAACCTTTTCTGAAAGTAATTGTAACGTTCATTAGTAGGCGGAAGCGAAATAGTAGTGGCTGAACGATGAATATCTTACCCGACGAGCGACTTTCACACCCAAATTTTCTTCAATTAAATCGTAGTCTTCGTCTTCTAATCGGTCGTCGAGTTCTTCATCGTCATCGCTTTTCTTACGTTTTTTGGTAGATGAGTCGGAGTCGCCACCATCGCTGTCTTCTTCTATTGGATTATCGTCAATCAAATCACGCAATTCTTCTTCATACCTTTGCTCATCATCTAAAACGAAAAAAAGATGGTTTGAGACACGATGTAGGGTCTATTCAAGTAATCAGAATATGAAAACAACATGGCATCTGAGAGCATCGTTTATGAATAGATTAAAGAACACTCGCCTTCATCGTCTTCGTCACTTTCCACAGCTTTTAAACGTTGTGCTTTTCTTCTTTGTACTTCGGTCAACTCTTCTTCGTCCTACGAAATACATGATATATTACGGCAAATGAGGCAAATGATCTCAGAAATAATTCAATGTAGTCATTCTCTTACCTCACTTTCTACCGCTTCGTTATCCAAGAAATCCATAACTATTCACGCACGCAGATGATTTCAGGACCAGGAGAAGTATTACACTAGTAAAACGAATAGAACATAATTATTCTGAAATATCAATTCGATATTCAATTCAATAATCAATGTATACACAAATTACCTACGTAACGACGGTACAGACTATACTACTTTAGTACAGACATATCACAGCACAGAACGTGTCGTATACGTACCTATAGAAAAATGAAAATTTGAGAAGAACGTTTTACGTCCAGCGTCGCAGCTCAATTCTATCACTTTGTTTATTTAAATTTTTCATTATTTTTATTATTATTCAAGTATTTCGACTCATATTTTTTAGACTTTATTGTTATTTAAAAGTATTTGTTTTCATTAAAATTTCAATAAGACGTTAATATGTATTATATCAACAATAAAAAAAATGATTCAAAAATTTTCAAGGTTACGTTGACCGTTGACGTTTTACTTGACGTTATGACGTTGCACCGAAACAGCGGGAGGATCATGGGGGGATCAATCTGAAATCATCTGACGTGCATCTGACTCATCTGTGGTTTTGTGTTGTGTTGTGTTGTCTCGTCTTGCGATAATTTGATAATGCGTGTCATCATTTTATCGTCCACTTATCCAGTTGGGGACTGAATTTGTCTTTTAGTCACTTTGAATTGAATAATAATTGAACAATTTTAAAATGGCTCTTGAAGGACCCAATAAAACCGATATACAATTAGTGTTCAAGCGACTTCGTGCGATCCCTACAAACAAGGTAACCTATACCGTTATATTCTTGAAACTAATATTAATGTAATACTAAAAAGTATTAAAATTTCGTAATGAGGACTTGTTTAAGCCTGGGGCCTTTGAACTCTCTTTTGCTGAATTGTATTCTCTTCTCACGTTTGTTTTGTCGATAGGTTTGTTTTGATTGTAACGCGAAAAACCCCACTTGGGCGAGTGTTACTTATGGAGTTTTCATTTGTCTGGATTGCTCAGCGGTGCACCGCAGTTTAGGTGTGCATCTATCTTTCGTACGATCTACCCAACTGGATACGAATTGGACGTGGTTGCAACTTCGACAGATGCAACTCGGAGGAAACGCCAGTGCGGTATGTAGTTTGGTTAACGTACCGCTAAAATGCATATTACTTCTCAGTTCTCATATCAGAATTCATCTATGTTGGTGTAATTTTTTCAGAATTCATTTTTCCGACAGCACAACTGTACGTCAAACGATGCTCAGCAAAAGTATAATTCTAGAGCAGCTCAATTATACAAAGATAAACTTTCTCAAATTGCAACACAGGCTCTTAAAACTTACGGAACTCAAGTGAGTTGTTAAAAACAGAATTTAAAAGCTTTGCTTTCTCCTACGTAGTTTTCTCGGCTAACATCGAAGTTTTTGTGTGTGACTTTTTGTGCTTATTTAACTGGTAAATCGTAATCGCATTCAAACGAATTATTTTCAAATCAGCTCATGATAGACAACGTTAATCAAGAAAATACTGATGAATCCTCCGAGAAAGAAGAACCTGACTTCTTCGAAGAACATTCGAATTCTGATAATGTTAATCACCAAGTTGAACAAGGTTGTGCCCTGTCTGCCAAAAAGGTTTGTGCTTTTGGGGAGTTTGATCTATTGAAATCTTACATTTTGCTATTATAAAAAACCAACTTTGTTTTGTATCATCACTACACATGTATTGGTTGCTTGAATTAATTTTTATGTATTTGGTTCGCAAATAGGTCACCCTTAAGGAGTCTACTTTAGATACACGAAACGTAGCTCCTAGTGTTGAAAACGCGTTCACTACAAGCGGAAGCGCGGAAAAATCTCACATCATTGGCGTTCGTTCTACAACTACCAAGCGGTCGACCGTATGTGTTGAAATTTTATTATTTAAACTACGTTAGTATACTTTTTCTCATTTTTCACGTTATAATTGATTGATGTGATTAGCTGGGTGGTAAAAAAGGTGGACTCGGAGCGCAAAAAGTGAAAACCAATTTTGCTGATATTGAAAGAGATGCGGCATTAGCGGATCAAATCAAATTTTCCGAAAAGCAAGAATCCGCAAAAGTCACTGATACTGATGACCAAGTGAATATCTTTCGAATAAATAATGCATATTTTCGTTGTAAAACCCCAACATCATTAACATTTTCTAGGTTCAATCTGTGAGACTTGCATATCAAGATTTAAGCATTCAGCAAAAGAAAGAGGAGGATAAATTGAAGCAAATTGATCCAAAAAAAGCGGAACAAGTTGAAAGATTAGGAATGGGTTTTAATACAAAATCGTATGTAATTCTTTCATGGATACTATACTTACTTCTTGACCAAATATTCTGGTAATAAGCAATATAAATTTTTACAGTGGCGTAAGCCATTCTGCTTTTAATGACATGAAAACGTTGGATGTAGACGAACCAGTTAAGAAGGATTCATATGCACTAGACCGCTCCGATGAGGATGATTTTTTTGAACGTTACACAAATTTTCCGTAAGTTACATTTGCTAGTTACATAGTTGTTGACGTTGCGTAGAGTAATATTCAATTCATTGTTTCGCACAAACAGAGATATAGGATCACTCATTTCTGATTCGTCTAAAAGCAAGAAAAAATCAAGTTATGATGTATATGATACAGATATATTGAGCATCGATCGAAGTAATAATGATTATAATTCTAAAGTCGTTTGGGAAGAACCCAAATCTTATAGTAGTCCAAAGACAACAACAGCTCAAAAACCAGCTAAATCGTCCACTTCCACTTCTAATTCTTCTGGTGAAGCGCAAAAGAAATTTGGCACAGCTAAATCAATTTCTTCGGCTCAATATTTTGGAGATAATAATAATTCTGTTAGTACATGCGTATTTTTATTTATTTAATAACAGTAGTGATTCTTTGAATGATGTGCTTTATTTAAAATTATTGTTTTAAATGTGTTCAGGGTGACGACAGGATGGATTTATGTGAATTTCAAGGTAGCACAAGTATATCATCAGCAGATTTATTCGGTAGGCCAAATATAGAAAGTAGTGGAATTCAAGCTCCTGATTTCGATGATGTAAAGGAAAGCGTAAGGCTTGGTGTAACCAAAGTGGCCGGTAAACTGTCGTCTCTAGCGAACGGAGTCATGTCTTCCATTCAAGTAAATAATTTTTTGCCAACTTTACGCTTTCTTATATTTTTTATCAACGTTTTGAAAATATGTTTTTCAGGAACGTTATGGGAATTATTGATGAATAGGTTTGAGACAATTTTCAATTATTTTATTTGATTGTGGAATTAATTAAAAAATTTTATTGTAAAATCTGAACTCCTCGCACGCGAAAACTTCTGTAAATTTTTTTTTATATCGCCGTCTGTGATTTTCACTATAAACATTGCGGATAAGTCGATATTAGAAAAAGTAGTCTCGTGGAGTCGCTGAAGTAGAAAAATGAAACAGCGAGACAAACGTGATTTTAAAACAAAAACAAACAATGTATCGTATCAAGTATTTGATCTTTTTTTCATATACCTAATTTATATATTATGTTATACCGAACGCTCAGTAATGAGGTGAAATATCGTACCTACATGGGTACGTTTAAGCTTTCTCTTCGCGTCGGTCTTGTATCTCATTCCTTCGTCAGTTATCTAGAATAAAATTCCAGTTTGATATTACGACTCAACGAAATAGTTTACTGCCCGTCCGTCGTCAATCTTTAAAGTTTGAAAATAGGTAAAAGTCAATTTTGAACTTTTTGTGCCACATGAAATTTGATAGAAGTTGAGTCATTGTGTATATGTTACCAATGTTGTGTATGTAATATGTATTATAGTATTTTGTTTAATATCGTTGGTATGTATTACTGTTAGTTTATTCCAAACGGGTTAAAAAAATGATGCTACATTTAGACTATTCTATTACCTATACTTGTTTATGTGAACTGATGACTTTATCAGGCATTACATCGTTTGAAAAATTTTACGATAAATATGTTTAATTTTTGTTCCTTGTTATCATGATTTCTGTAGGTTGTGTAACTTTAAATAATAATGGATGAAGCTGACGAATGTTTTCTCTTGAAAACTTTATAGGAATAAGTCGAGGAAGGCATTCACATTCAAGTTTATCTATATCATTACGACCACTAAAAACGTATTTTTCCGATCGAAATGTAACAGTAATACCTCCCGTTGTTATGATACCTACTGAAATATTGACTCACGTTGAAACGTCATTTTTCTATACGCAGAAGTGCCGAGATCCCCAAAAACTTTTGAGGAATCCCCCCCCCCATTTTGTCAGCCCCCTCCAATTTTTCCAGCAACCTTTACTTTTGTTTCGCACCCCTCTTCATTTTTTTGCA
>FIZT01012211.1:0-12897 GCA_900065295.1 Paracoccus marginatus | reverse complement strand
ATTGAAGTGTAGGTGGTGAAAAATGATTTTTATATATTTTTGGCGGGCAGGGGGGTGTGGGCTGAACGAAACAAAATGGCCTGCTCAAAACTGTAAATCTCGATGGACTGCTCATTTTTTTGAATCTTGGATCCAACTCTGGCTATGTACTGTACTGTACAAAGTTGTACGCGTAGATCGGTATATATTGATCTTTTCTCGAGTGAGATGTACGTAAGATGTAGGCGTGGGTAGGTGCTAAGTGATCGGCATACTGAGGAAAGGAAACATTGGCAGAAGGCTATAGCCAGGCGATTACTTTTGAAACGTGTGGAAATACGCGCGCGAGTATCGGGTACAGCTACATAGATGAAGTCGATGAAAGAATTATGCAGCCGGGGGGCCCGAGTTCAAGGCGCGAAGTAGGAGGAGTCGCTAATTAGGGATGAGTATCTATATTCTATAGATAAGTATATTTTAGTAGAAAGAAAAAGGTTGCATCGTGGGTGAGGTCGAGTCGATCGTCCGCGTCGGCTGGAAGGCATATATCAGAATTAATTTTGGTAGCCCTGTCGTGCGTCGTACATATTATGTAGGTATTTGAGTAGCGCTTAACACTTGTACGCTTGTACTTGTAACGCGTGCCCTGCCCTTCCATGCACTGCCCTGCCCTAAGAATGATGCGAACGAGTCGAATGCATCGCTCGTACACGTCCGTCCGTCGCGTAACATCTGCTCCATATTCTAAGAAGTGGACCAGTGCGGTGCGACGTTTTTTCAATGGTTATGGCGCGGACCACCATGTCCCAGAAATGACCATCGCGCGTATGACGTCATTATCGTGTGGAAACCGGATGGAATGATGCTCGTAGAAAGCGCGTAGATACGCGTACATCTTTGCGGATGGGCGGAAATCTGAAAACGACGATTGAATCCTTGATTGAAAACTAGAGAGCATGAGGAAAAATTTACTTTTCATCAATTGATGAAGTTACAATTAGAAATCTAAAATAACCTCGGATGCAAAATTGCAAACCAAAGTTGAAAAACATTTCTCCGTAACTTGAATTTTCACCAAATTTGGTGAGGTAGTTTACTTCGAGTGGAAGACCTACCGACAAAAATTTGAGCCTTCTACATGAAAGGGGAAGGGAGCAAGAAGTCACCCTTTTGAAAAGAAAAAACTTCTTAGCCAGTCAAAATGACGTGAGAAACCCTTTTTTAATAGCACTTGGAAGGTGCAATTTCTCAAAGTAAGCTAAGTACCCCATCGAATTTGGTCAAAATCCAAGTTTATAGTATATGTATTTTTTCCCATTCCACTCTAATGTATTCGTACATGATGCGGTGTGTCACTTTTTTTATTTTGAACGTCCGGCTCTTGGAACACCCTGTAGATATAGTGACTGACAGGATAGTGAATGAATGTGCCATACCTATATGTGTCCAAGTCCAAGATCAATGAATGAAACTAGTTTCAACTTGGTCGCCGATACGATGATGGTGAAGTTAATGTGTCCGGTTGATATAGACTACCAGCGTAGCGGTTACGAATTGGTATATTACATTCATCTACCAGTACTACGTACTGCTTTACAACCAAATTAATTTGGTGGAATTGCGTTTTTACTAGGCACTTGCTTACTCGAGCCCGTGGAAAGCGTACGGTACGCATCGCATTCTTAATCGGACACCCAACGAGCGTAAGTTAGACCTGTATACGGTTTACGTTAAGTTAGGTAAACATACCTATAGGTATGCGAGTTGTGCGCACGTGCGGTGTAGGTCCTAGGTAGCCAGGTACAGAGCCATGGACTCACCGCTGCGAGTTCTTCAACCATCATGAATGGGAGTTGGGAATGAGTAATAGTATGAGACCGCGTACGACTAGCGAGTAGCGACTCCCCTAGATTTAATTACAAGTCCCCAAAGAGTCTGACTAGTGAGGTTTCCCTTGGTGTCAGCTGTGACCTTGATGTTTGGCGAGTTGAATTCGATTCGATACATTGTTTCAGTCTGTTTTTGCTAGTACAATGCGAAAAATGTTCTCGAATTTAAGATCACATTTTTCCTGAGGAAGAGTCTCTTGTAATCACATGCAGGGTGGATCAGGAATGTGGAAAGGTTCCCATCGAATGAGAAAAACAAAGGACATAAATCAATAAAATACTCGTGCGAGCCAAGAAAATGAAAATGAAAAAAAAACCACGTAGGTCCACTAGTCTACATAGGTACAAATTCTCTGCGAGAGATTCATTTATATGTATGTAGGTATCATCTAATAGAGTGATTGATCCTTTTGCGTGGTATTCGTGTGCGCCTGAAATGTGAATGTGCGGTATAATTATGTAGATTCATTGTAATAAGTAGTGAAAAGTAGGATGGAGGCAACAACATCGTACGTTGATTTATTCGTGGATTTTTTTGTTTGTTTTGGTGTTTTGGCCCTCATTTTCAGATTAGATTTCTCAATCTTTCAACTTGTAGGTCTAGGTATATGCTCATTAAATGCGGTAGCCTGTCCAAGTTACATGTATTGGACAGCAACGGTGACAAAATTTATCCATCTTCCAGGAATAGACGGCCACGGTACAAGTATATCTACGTATAATATTAATATTCGACTACTACCGCGGAAGGTGAAAAAGAAAAGAAGAGCAAACGTGACTGCGGGCGTTTGGGTACGTGCAAGTAGCAAGTATACGTTCGAGATAGGAATTTTTTTTATTAATTTAGCGCGAGTTGAACTCACCATGGGCACCAATTAAAATAATCATTTAACCGGCGTAATAATTCACGAAAAATTTTTCAACGATCGTAATGTAACGTGGTCAACGCGACGACGCGACGACCACGCAGGATGGAAGACGAAGGAAGCGGAGGGTCTAACAAAAACAACGCAACGTACCTATGTGAAATGGCAAACAGTCATTAGGTGGCTAATAATTTATACGTACGTATTAGGTATCTTTTTCGCCAACAAACGTTTTCATCGCAAAGTGAGAACTGCTTTTAACATGATACTCGTACGAGTAAATGTAGGAACGTACCTATATGTACCTACTACCTATATGTACGAGTACGAGTACCATATATGTAATGTATACGTCGTTGTTTGGTTTCGGTTGGTAGTTGGTGCTCGTAGGTAGCTGTTTTGAAAATTTTTTTCTCTGTCGGTGTCAGCAATTTGAAACAGCAGAAACAGGTCGCGTCGACGTCGAGTACCTAAACGAGAAGTAGGTACTCGTATATTTGGTGCATAGGTAGACGACAGACGTAGATATGCTTACTGACAACTGGCATATATTTGGCAAGTTGACTGGTGTAGCTGTATAGCGGTCCACTTCTTGTCAGATCTCACACTGTTTTATAATTTATTAAATCTGATTAGCTTCGAACGTACGTACGTATGCGGTGTAAAATTAAAAAATTATACAAACGGTGTAATTAAACTAATTTGTTAATATCGTCGTCGCGATAATTAACGAAGATTACCGTACGCATACGTATCGTATCTGCAGTTTGTTGATACTCATTTAAAATACTGATTCGGATTTTCGCGATCATTCGACTAGATAATCGCATCGAGATAATCATTTCCAGACGCTTATTGAATACTCTTCGAAATTTCTAATTAATTCTTAACTTTTAAACGGGTTTTTCCCTCTCCTCTTATGACAAGTATGCTGTACCTAGACCTCCGTATTCACTGTAGGTACGAAAATTACATCCAAATATGCTGGTTGATTGTTGATAGTTATTGATGCGGCTGGGAATTAGCTCAGGCCTAGACGGAAGTTTTTAAAGCTTTAACCTTGTAGGTGAATTAATTTTGTAAGAATTGCAAATTTTCAGGAAGTTAAAATTTTGAAAACGCTGAATATTCAAAGAAAATTAAAAATTTTGTGAAAGCTGAAATTTTAAAAGAAAATGAAGAGTTGTCTAGATACCTTTTGAATTTTCAGTCGAGTGAAAATTTTAAAAAAGTTGAATATTTTGAAAAATTGAAATTTAAAAATGAAAAAAAATCGAAAATATTATGAATTTTGTGGAAAACAAACTAATCTAGAGTAAATCAAAAATTTTGTATCAATCGAAAATTTTGAGAAAATTACAAATTTTGAGAAAATTTGTAATTTGAAAAAAAAAAAAAATTGTAGAAATTGAAAATATTACGAAAATTAAAATTTTTTAAAAAATTTATGATTTCGAAAAAGTAAGTATCTGATATTAGTGATTTGCAAGAAATTTGAAGATCTTAAAAAAAAATTGAACGTTTTGAATATTTTTTGAAAAATTGAGAATTTCGTAAAAATTGAAAGTTTTCCAACTTGGAATTTTTAAATTGAACATTAAAAAGTTACATTATTCCAACATTCAGTAGTTTCTCCTCCCTCACCTGGATTGAAATTTTTGATTAATGTAACGCAACTGAAAAGGTTTAGTTGGATACCTACTACCTACTGTATAGTGTATACCCAATATACCCATAGTCTACCCACAACTGCGTTACGTTGAAAATTTAACTCGAAGAGTTTTTAAAAATTGATTTACATATTATTATTAATCTAATTAATGGGAAGAAAACCCGATCAAATTTTCATAGTATCTACTTAATATGTATTATATACGAGCAAAGAAAATGAGATCCGTACACGTGCAGCATTTTCTGAGGTAATAAATAAGTATAAGACGGCGATTTCGAGTAGGAAGCGAAAACAGACACCCCACAGGCCACGCTTTGGAGGAGGTACGCGGAGGAGATGAAGATACGTACACGTACCTAGCTACCTACCTTACCTACTACCTAAATCGGTATACTCGTGCTTTTTTTCGTAAACATTCGTACATTGGTAGTTAAGGTTGTAGTCGTTGATAGATGGATTATTGGTACGGTGATTTACTTTTGATTCAAGTACCGAAACAGTGCGCATCAATTATCAACCTACGTTCGTGTATCGCTTAGTCACTTATTCGCTTCAATATTCAACAGTTGCAGTTGATAGCCAATAAGGAGATGCGTGCCTATGTTAGTAGTATATATTGTATGTTTGTACATGTGTGTCTGTTGTAAACATTTTTGTGCATACTACCCTCTTACTTGCATTTATCCGTATATTGTTAGTATAACTATGCAATGTACGGTATACGGTACGTACGTATGTAGTTGGAGCTACATGGAGGTAGACATCGCGACGAGCAATTCGGGCGCAGGTTTGCGACGTGCACGATGAGTGTTCCAGCAACAGCAACAGCCACCGCAACACCGCGCCGCAGTTGTGGATGCGGAGGCCAGGAGAGGAACACGAATTTAGATGAGCTGTTTATAGTAAACTATGTATGGTATTTATTTTCATTCTTCTTCTTCTTCTCACTGTTCTTCCGTTTCGAGTCAGTATATACCATACAGCATACACCGTTCACCGTGTAATATATTTTATGAATTATGGGGAATTATAACGTTTAAATAAACAAAGAACATCCTCCAAAAGTTGACTTACGTATACTAAAAAGACGCTAAAACCTGCTGCGAAGTGTCATATAAAAAACATAAACGAAAACATGTTTTAATAGTAGGTAAATTAAAAGAATGCTTCGGATGGAAAATGTTGAAGGAGATTAAAAGAAGAAGAAAGAAGGAACGATCCCAGCAGAGTGTAGATTGTTTCCGCTGTTGAATGTTGAATCTCCTTGCAGGCTCCCAAGCTGAAATATTCAGTACATAGGTGTATCGAGTGATCCATTCTTTCAAAAATAAAAGTACCCCTACCTACATACTTTGTCATTATAACAAAGCTTCGAGTTTTCATACTTCTCTGTAACGTCTAATTGCCAAGAGATGATGTTGGGGATAATTATTGTATTTTGATTTTGAAAGATTTTTTGAAAGCGTACCTTGTTGAATATCTAGATATACGTAGAGGTATAGGTAACTATAACGCGAAAATTGAAAATATGCGCCTACATAATTTTTACTTCTGGTAACCTCTGCTGGAGTGGCGTTTTGATTGGAAAATTAGAAAATTCCGAAGGTTATTCACCGCCAAGGTGGTCTGTGCATAGTTGTTTTGTTCTCTTCAGTCTTCGTGACATTGCTCAATGGGTTTTATCATTATGGTGGGATGGAACATACGTCAGCATTCGATCTGCAATGCTCTTGGCAATTTCGTAATTTGGATATCCAATATCCACAAATGATTCGTGATGGTATTGTCGATATCGATAGTTGATGATGGTAGCGTAGCCAAAATACACCATCCAAGCTGGAAGGGGTAATGGATTGACGCTATAATAGGATCCGAGAAGAAGATAGGAAGGAATCGGGTAATTTTTCGAAAACTCTTCATACCGGTACATACTATAATTTCGTTCACAAAACTCTCGAAGAAGGTACTCCATTGAGCCTGCTCTGCTCCAGTAAGGCTTCAAGGCTTTCTCCTTGAGACATTGCAGGACCGAAATGGGGTTCAGTACTTTTTCCCCTTCTCCCAGTACGAAATTATATCCGTCGTACCACTTTTCCACTTCACGAGGGAAGCCTCTCTCTGATATATTTCTTTCTTTTTTATATTCCTCCAAATGGTGGGCCAAGTGTGTTTCTATTTCTGTCTTTGTGAAACCATATGCATGAGCTAGTATCGGTGTAAATGTCAGATCTTGGAAATTGTTGCCGCCACTCTGCGATTGTGTTTTAGGCACCTTCGATTCCCCGGTAATGAAGGCTCGACCCAATACGCTGCTACAGGATTTAATTTGGGCAAGAAAGTCGTTCAAAAAATGATGAATATTCTTTGCTAATTCCTTATCCTGGTATTCAGTCAAAGCTTTTTGAAACGGATTGTCGAACTCATCCACCAAAAGAATGACTGGTATTTTGTTGAATTTACGGTGGAGGTCTTCGATTAGAAATGGAATTGATATACTCGTATCTTTGTCATCCATGCCGTAATTTCTACTGACGTTTTGCAGTAATAATTTATATTGATTTTTGAATTCTTTAAACGTTCTGAAAGATGCCATAGAAGAAAAATCCAAATGGACAACAGGGAATTCTATCCATGGTTCAGTGGAGATATTTATGTTCAAGTGTTTGAGAAAATTGGCAAAAAATTGAGCATTGCCGATTTTTTCAACGCTCAAGCCTTCAAAATAATGCTTCTCTCCGCGGAAAAAACAATTCATCATACCTAGAAATGAAGATTTCCCAAATCTTCGTGGTCGGCAGATAGAAAAGAGTGTTCCATGAAATTTCAAGAAGTCAATTAGGTACGGCGTCTTATCGATGTACGTATAGCCGTTAAGGCGTATCGTACGGAAGTCAGCATCTTCAGGTGGCAAAGGTCGTTGGTCATTCTTTGATGGTACAATTTTAGAATTCTCGCACAAACATATCGTTAAAATACCCGAAACCAAGATGAAAATTCTATTATCCGCGAACACTTTCATTACGACAAGTTAGTTAGGTTCTTCGCGTGAAAATTCGATTTCTTCCAACGTTTTAATAGCTCACAAGTATAGGTAACTAAGTACGAATAATGAAATAATTAATGTACTTGTATCTACTCTGATCGCGAAATACGTGTGAAAAACGAATTATTGGTGAGATCGTGTATAACCAAGAACTAATATACGAGTATCACTTTAGCCAAACCATTCTCAGGTAGATATGAACAAAACTTGCTTACCAACTGCTATAGGTAGGTATACGTAACGTACCAAATGCCAACGAACGTAGAGTACGGTAATATGATCATTCTACGGTATCTTGGTTCCGAGACGAGCTTGAACTTATAAAATTGAGTACTATCTTCACCTATCTACCAAGGAAGACTCGTTTCTTGTTAGTGCAACGTTACTTGCAACTGATCGATTTTTTCCAAAAATTAAATTTCACGATTAGTAAATCACCCTATTTCATTTCTGTTACTTAGTTTCAATCAATTTGCCAGTTGATTCGAAGATTTAATCACGATAAGAAGGAACCTAAGTATTTAATGATTGAGCTAGAACTTGGCATGTAGATAAAGGTAACTGAATATGATCTACAGTACAGATTCGAAAAAAATTTCCATTACATGATTGTGAATATTGAATACTTGAGTTCATTTTTTTAAGAATTTGAAGGATTTTTTGAAAATGTTTTGTTAGATACATGTTTGCATCCAAGTATCCACGTAAATATGTACATATTACGCGAAAATTATAAGAATTGCGCCTATAATATGCTAGTATACTCAGTGCGCTTACTTGTTTGGATTGAGCTATGTAGATTAAATTGGATGAATGTTGAGTTTGTTAAAGTTCATTCCCGTACACATAGCATGCCATGCGTATTACGTACTTGCTTATACTATTTGTAGTGGAGAGTGGACGACGGACGCGGACGCCTTCTAAACGCTATTTATCATTCCGATTCGACGATGTTAGTTCATATACTTTTCGACCATTTTTCGGGACTCCTGCGGGGCGACTTGATGGTTTTATCATTTGTACAGCAGTATATTACGTCTCTTATTTTAATTCTTTTCAAAATTTATCGACTGAAAAAAAAAATCAAGAGAAAAATAAGCGTATACATTATATAATGTACGTGTAGTGCAGACACTTTGTTAGTAAATATTTTATGACATTTTTTTCTTTTTTTTCTCTCAGTAAGGAAAATGTTATTTTTTGATAATCTAATTTTTAAATTTATTTTCTTTTTCTTTATTACGCTGTACAACTTTTTTTTTTTTGTTTTTTGTTTTTTCCAGTTTTTGTCGTTTTCTTTTAATAAGTCGTTTTAGTCGTCGTACGCCCATTTCTTCATCTAAGCTGTGGAATTCATTCGTTAATACATATATGTATAGGTAAGTGGTGTGTTCTGCACAATATTACCTAGGAATTAAGAATAGGTACTGTTCATGTATACACGTATCGTGTTCATATGTACTTATGACATTTTAGATAATTTTTGAAATCTGACTTTCGGTAACGTAGCCCCCTTCCTCATGATATACTCTATCCATCCGTGGTAGTTTGAGTCCAATCCGAGCAACCCCTTGCCAGGTGGTTGCGACAAAAATTGCATTTATTTAAGACATCTTGGATAATTCTGAAAACAGATTTTTGGCAACGTAGCCCCCTTCCCCTTAACTTCCTTCATCCATCTGTGGTACCTAATTTGAGTTAACTTCGAGCAAACCCAGCGCTTGGTAAATATCCGAAAAATGGAATTTAATTCTGAATTTATCGCATTTTGAGGTACTTTGAAAAGTGATTTTTGGCAACGTAGCACCCTTCCCCTCAACTTACTCCATCTAATCTGTGGTAGTTTGAGTTCAGATCCAGCAGACTCTTGACAGGCGGGTGAGAGGAAAAATTGCGTTATTTATGACTTTTGAAGGTACTTTGAAAACTGATTTTCGGCAACGTAGCCCCCTTCCCCTTAACTTACTCTATCCATCCGTGGTATTTTCATTCCACTCCGAACCACCTCTTCTAAGGTGGGTGCTCCAAAAAGTTGCATCATTCATTACATTTTAGGGTTTTTTAAAAAGATGATTTTCGGCAACGTAGCACTCCTCTCCTTGACCTACTCCATCCATCTGGGGTATTTTAACTTCACTCCGAAAAACCACCACTCAGGTAGGTACGTGCTCCAAAAAATTGCATCATTTATGACAATTTGGATAATTTTGAAAACTTTTTTTGGGCAACGTTGCACCCTCCCCCTTCACTTACTCTACCCATCTAAGTTGATTAAAGTCACTCCGAGCAACCCTTCGCCAAGTGGATGCAACGAAGAATTGCATTATTTACGACATTTTATGGGGTATTTTGAAAACTTATTTTTAGCAACGTAGCGCCTTTCCTCTTCACTTACTCTACCCATCTGAGGTAGTTTCAGTCCACTCCGAGTAACTCCTCGGCAGAGAGATGGTTCGAAAAATTGAATATACTGCAGAATCTATCGTATTTTGAGGTAATTTGAAAACTGATTTTTGGCAACTTGGCACCCTACATCCATCTGTGGTGGTTTGAGTCCACTCCGAGCAACCCCTCGTCAGATGGGTGCGACGAAGAATTGCATTATTTATGACATTTTACTTGGGTACATCAACATACGTGCCTTCTTGATTTTGGGATATTTTGAACCAATTAAATTAGGATCATGAGGGTCAACGAAAAGTATATCGTTATATTATCGAGTCTGATCAAGTGATCACTGATCAGGGTTCAGGGTATAGACGACGAGTTGGACGGCGGAATGAGCCGCAAACTGCAGTAGCCGATATTGAAGAGAGCCAAAGAGGCGAGTCGCAGCATCCGAAATGAAGGAATAGGACGACAGCGAAGAGACGCGTGCCACCACGCCGCGCCGCGCATTGCAACCGTCGCGTCGGTCGTCGTATTATTGAATTAGTGCGGCGGCGGCGGCGGCATGGCATAAGTGTACGTAATGTATGCGTTGTTATACGCGTAGCATTTTCGCAATATTTCGAAACGCGGATGACGTTTGCATTTCATCGTGCGTGTTAATTATACTTACTAGTCGCTCGGCGGGGAGTTTTTTGGTTTGCGTTGCAGCGCGCGTAGCGGTAGCGGTGGTGGCGGTGGTGCGCTTCGTTTTGTGTAAAATAATAATTTATGTTTTTCATTAAAGCGCCGAAGGCGGCGGCATCCTACTATCTTGTTTACTACCGGTTGTCAAGAATAAGATGACGTATGCTCGCCTCCTTACTTCGTACATTCGCCTCGCTAAATACTCACTTCTTTACTAATTTCTTTTTCTACAGCCGCGAAATTAAAACATTATTTCAACTTAAAAACGCTGCAGTTTTTCACCACCACCGCCCTCTTACCCTTACCCTTCACTTTTCGGATCGAGGTGATTTTTTTCCCCTTCCAGTTCCTCTCTTCCTTTCTTATATACGAGTATATTTTCTTTTCTCATTTCTTTCTATGAGACAGGGGTCCGCCTCGCTCGCCTGTCCGTCCTAGCGCCGTAAAGAATTAATTTCGTTGTACTCGTTTCCCTGCGTGAGAGCCGCGCCGCAACCAGCATAGCGTCTGTCGCTGTATCTTCGTCTTTCATCGCATCGTTTGCACACGCGCCACGCTGTAACGTGGTCGTAGATAAGACGTCGACGGTGCGCTTCTATGTAAGAGTGCCCTGTATATTTTACGACTCGTTAATTTAATTAATTTTTCGAGATTTAGAAACATTTCTCGGCGTTGTATGTACCCAGGAGAACCGCTGCCACGAGTTATACATCTATCAAAACCTGCGAGTGTTATACGACGCTATGCGATGCGACGGAGTTGTCTCGTCATAAAACGTAATTTTTTCTACGCATTCAGAACTCTTTTTTTGTTTTCGTCGCATTTACGTAGGTATTTAGTGTGTACTATTTCATTTTAAAGCATAATCGATGCTCGTAACTTCGAAACGAGTATAGTTAGATAGATAGGTGGGACTTAGGTAGCTATGTTGCGTCTTGAATTTATGTATATTTTGTATGTACATGTTGAGCAAGTGCGGAGAAAAAGATTACATTGAGGAAATGGTTATGGTTATAGGTATTAGATAACGGTTTGTAGAATATTCGAGTATCTACGTACAGGTATATTTGATTTGAACGCGTGCAGAAATGGAGAAAGCCATAGGCAGAAATTGAATTCGAACAGCTAGTTGTAAGCTATTGGCATCCGAATCGTTTACAATCACCGATATTCGATCACGAATCGGTAAATCAGGTCGCCATTCGTTCTGCAGCTGATCTGTGATCTGTTATACTAATACACGCGTAAGAAATTCGTCCAACTATATACGTTTACGTATATCTACCTACTGTTCGTTGAGCATGGCATGGCACGGCGTGCCGCGGCGTTGGTCGAAATTATTCGACCTTTGATCAGAACGCTGGAGCATGGCGATGGTTGGCGGTGGCGCAGCGCGCTATACCTATACCTACGTATCTATATGATTAATTTGAAATGTTTTATTTTATGCAAACGAAGTCGGAGGGACTTGCATGTTTTGTATAGTCGAGCTGGCGCGGGCTACGATGGCGAAAAGAATAACAAAGTATAAAGAGAATAATGGGCAGAGCGCGACGACATCCAAGGTACGAATGCGAGGGAGGCAAAGAAGAGAGAAAAATGACAAGTGTAAAAATACACCGCGTTCGCTATATCGCGTCAGGTACCATAGTACCAGTACCACTAACGTATTAATGTTATTAAGAAAACGTCAAAAATGGTCGAGGGGGTGTTTTGTGGGAATGAAAACAGCCGTCATTTTCAACCAATCGCCGCCGACAAGACAACAATGGTGAGTAGTGTTTTCTGTTTCAGCGTTACATCGTTGCTCATTTGTCAAATAAAAAAGAGAGGAAAATAAAAAAGTAAAAACCGAAGGGATAAAACGTATTACTTATACGTATTTCGATTTATTTTATTATTATCGCTATCAAACGTTATTATTAATATTATGTAGGTATTTTATTTTAGGTACGCCGAGACGAACAGCAAATCATTTATACTTAATCGAGATTCCGTATCACACAATAGATTTAGGTGCTTCTACTCACAAAATAGGTACAAATGTACGTGTATTTTATGCCCGCAATACCTGTAGCTACAATTACATTTACATTATGTATTCGTACCTAACTCTAAGCGAAGCATACCTATATTTCACCCATCTGTGGTAGCAATGGCGGATGTTGTTGTTGTTGTTGTTCATTAATATACGTACGAGTGGTATCGAATTAGTCGATGAAAACGTACCGCAGGGATTACCTACTGAAATAGGTGTAGGTATCTACTTATAACTGACTGGCTATGTGATATATTTTTCCAAGCCCGATTCTCTCTCAATTGGAATCAGTGAAAAATCACTGAAAAACAGTCAGAATTGCACCAGTGAAAAAA
>FIZT01012191.1:0-13137 GCA_900065295.1 Paracoccus marginatus | reverse complement strand
GATGAGGCAGGGGTTAATATTAATCGATTTGGTTGAAATTTTCGGGGATTTTTTTCATAGTAGATAACAACTTTAGGGGGTCGCCATTAAAAAATTCGAAAAAAAATTTCACAAGTATAAATAAGGGCCACCCCAGTATACATTTATGTAGGTAGTAAATTTGTATGCAGATATGAGGTATTTTTTAAATAATTTTTTTCATCCCACCTACCTAATTCCGTTCAACCAAACCGATTATTTTCCTCGACTCGTCCGATATTATAATTCATCTTCACGCAGTTTCCATCAGCACCGCCCAATCCCACGTGAATGCACCTGCACCTGCATTCTTTTCGTCACAGTCTCCGTTGCACCAGATATCTTTCAATATGCATAATGCATTAGGTGCACCAAAGTACGAGTCGAAGTGCATTTTGTACTAACTATGCACATGGTACTGCAAATATGTCACCTTTGAATACACCTCATCAACAGTGCCACTTGTACAGCACCAAATGTCTTACTTAAGATTAGTACAGAAGAATATACGTATCTCAAACCTACGTGAAATGCCACGGGCAAATACGTAGATACTCGCGTTCGACTTCAACTTGGTTACAGCCTCTCTGTCATTTTTCATCTATGAACTTGGAGTTGGGTTGATCTTTAGCCGTGTCCTATATCGAAGAATGGTCATTTCCGCGTTACCTGCGCCACGCTGTCGTGTGTATCTGTGTACATCTTGTTATAAAGTCTACACGAGTGTGAGTATGGTACCTGTATAGCCTACACGCGGCCGCGGTTTATCAAAGTTCAACTCTAGTCTCGGGTGTATGAGACAAAAATATCCGGAAACGTGTCCTAAAAAATGTATTCGTTCGATTATGTACGTATGTATTGTGCTGAGAAACAAAAACGTATGTTCGAGTACACGAGAACACGACGAACGTACTCGTACTTATGATTTTCTTATTCGCTGTACGAATTTCTTCATTTTTTTTCATTTTTTCTCGCAAGAACATCACGAGAAACCGTGAAATTGAGAATATTAAATAGTCTAAAATTGTACGTGCATTCGTCTTCTGGCTCATTTGCGAAATTTTATTGCAGTTGGAATATTATTTTAGTACCTATCAATGTTGACCGTTGACCCAGTTTTAGCGCGTACTGCGAAGTAATTACCATTTTATTCGTTTGGACTGTCACACCACCTGTCTAATAATTCAATTTAGACGAGTAGTTATCATTTCAGTGCGTGACGTAGACCTCTCTGGCTAGTCTTGTAGTAGCATATTCGTAGGTTTAGTCATTTTTCTTACGTAAAGTCTGAGCGCGAGTGATCTTATGTTGAAAAATCTTTTGTATTGGAAACTTTCTCTTATGCAAGACCTTGAATGCAGTGATTGACGTCATTTAGGTATCGGATGTGAGCTTACACTGCGAGTAGTTAAATCCGATCGTGTGGTTTGTTCGTGTTTTGTCATCTCGAACACTTTCTCGCGACGAATAAGAGTCTCGGAAATACCGCCTTGCTGCCGACTACCCGGCTCGATGATATATTTAATGTGCTTATTAATTCGTTAATCGTGTCTAGAACGCGTTAAGGAACTACCAATGCGAAGATGTTTTTTATTACCTAGATACATTCTAACTTGATTTTACTTTTTTCTGTTTCCAGATGAGAGTAATTCGATCGAGGATAAAGAATACGATCAAAGCAAACGTAGCGAGTTTTCGCAAAAACCAAGAGTCTCTTCGGGCCGGGAAGCGTTCGCTATCCACGAGAAGACCCTGCTCCCAGATGCTCTGGGGAAAGAGCCGCACAGCCTCGATTTCTCAATTTTACCTTCGGAATCTGCGATAGTCCCCTCAGCCCGCGAGAACCATACTCACAGTTCAAAATCTTCGAGCACGGTTTCGATCCGTCGCGTGGAACGCAACGTCGAGGACTCGGTCGACTTGAAAGAGCCGAAAAATGACCTAGAACTAGAGACGAAACGTTTGACCAACGATATGATCTTGGAAACGGCGCACGAAATCAGCGGATACAATTATTACAATCAGATCAAACCAACTAGGACGAAATTCGGGTCGGACGCGGCCGACGAGCTCAGCAAGTCGGACATGATGTATTTGTCGAATCCGGGGGAAGAGGAGAGGGCTTCGTCACGCGGCCGGTCACTTCCACTGACGAAGCCCGATACTGCCAAGTCGGATATCAATGTGACCATACAAGATCCGATGGCCAGATCCAACCCTGATGACAGGAAAAATACCAACTCCGATATACAAGACATTATCAACGGATTTGTCAAACTACTCAATGGCAATGTGCAAGTCCAAGTGAATACGAATGGACCGTTGGGGAAACCCAATTTCCCATCGAGGACCAGAATCAATAACAGAGGACCTCCACGAATCACCGATCTTCCGCCTATCGTCTTCGATCAACCGGCAGAAGGATCGGCTACCCAACCTCCTACGCCAGCTCAGACTAATCCTCCCCAGACTGTACGGGATCCTCCTCCGTATCCGTTCGATATGCCTTTGTCACTGCCTCCCCAACCACCTTCCGTCTTGAGACCTTTTGTTTCCGGTGTACCATTACCGGAGCAAATTGTACCCATGAATTCTACTCAAGGCAATGAAATCCCCGTCAAAGGTGACGTCGTCAAGGAATTTGCCAAACCTGAAAAGCCCATTGTATTCAATTCGTCCAATTCGTACATCGAAAAAGTAAACAGGACCCAGATTAAAGTTACCAATAACTCGACCTTCACCAGTACCTCTCCGTCGCCTTTGGAATTTGCAAAACCCTCGTCCAACGATACAAAACTAACGAAATCGCCGGTGGAAAGCTCAGAGAAAAATGATACCAAGCTGGATGCCAAAGTGAACAAACCACCTGTACCATTTAACCACACTTCGATCAAGAGTTCCTCTGTTGAGATTAAACCTTCTTCGACGTCAGTCAATTTGAAATCATCGGTGGCGCCTAATCTTAAACCAGAAGTGTCGGATAGCTTTATACCATCGACTGGAGTCGGCACTGCTGTCGTTGTACTTGAGCCTTCTACCCAAGAAGTTCCTTCTCAAGATGTGCATAAGGCTACGACTACCTCGTTGGCGTCGTCTTCCAGTTCTGTGCCACTTAGTTCCTCTAGTATTAGGAAGAGGCCCGGTCAGCATGGTGAGTATATTTTTTCGGCTATTTTAATTATTGGAAAGGACTGGCGAGATGGTTTGGGTTACAGAATATTATATTGGATTATTCTTTCAAGGATTTGGGTAATTTTAATTCGAGGCATCCAAAAGTTTGGCTAATTCTTGGAGGGTATTTATTGCAGCCATGAGTCATCTTGATACATGGAAAATGTTGAAAAATTGTTTTTATCGGCAAATCCATTTTTAAATCACTTTTTCTTCTGATTTTGGTTTTCATATTTCAAGGCATCCATAAATTCATCTAATTCTTTTGGAAACCTTTTAATTTATCTCACTTTTAATTAACGTAAGGTACTACAGAGGTGTTTTAACTGGCAAATTCCAATGCAGCAAAACTCTATCGCACATTCTTTCCCAACTCAAACGACCGCTCTTCACCATGGGTACGAATAGCTCTTATTTTTTTCACACTTTCGATCAAAATCACAATTAAACTCTCATACTGAAATTTCACACACCCGTTTCAACGACCAAATCATAAAAAAAAAACCACTCCAACTCGCATAGCATAACCCAGCAATCGATACCCAAGTAATAATCAAATACAATATCGGACGGATTGAAAAAAAAATCTTTTTAACTGATACAAAAGCCCTCGATTACTCTCACATAGGACGCGATGCGACGTTCCAGCGAACTGTTCACGATCGCGATTTCATATCTTTAAGTAATAATATGTTTTTGTTATCACATTCTATTATTGTTGAGCGATACAATAAATCAACTTTTCCGATACGGACGATTAGATTCTCACATATGAGACATGAGAATTCGCAACACGTAATGTTATAGCGTCTGCCAGGGTGTTATTGAACCGTGATATCGAGAACCAGTTATCTCGGTACATTTTTTACATGTCAACGCGCAACTCGAGTTTAATACGAATGCAATTTCCAATGTAATATTAAATGATATAACATTGAAAATTAATTTCAAATTGCATTTGGCGAATTGCTGCTGCGGCCAGTCATGGGAATTTCATTAGATCCTAAGGTGATGCTTTGGAACTGACAATGGTGATGATAAATGATCTCTATGTGAGACCTGAGTATGTGTACGCATTATCGTTCTGATAATTTGACGGTGAGCATTTTTTTGAGTAGGTATGCATAATTCGTCGGAAGAACCCATTCTAAAGGACTGCGAAAGAAATGATCAAGTGTGAAAAGAAAGTTGAAAGTGAATATTAAAAAAAAAAAAAAAATTGGAAATCAATTTCAAAAAATATTTTTGAACGATCAAGAAAAATTGGAATCAATTTTGGAAAACAAAAATTTGAAAATCAATTTCTTCAAAAATTAGACTAGTTTTCTGGAAAAATTCAAGAGTTAGCACCTATTTTCATTGACCAAAATTTTTGTTCAAAATAATAGAAAGAGAAATGGAGTTCAATTTTTTTTTTAAATAATGAAGGTTGATTTTCAAAATTTCTTCGAAACTCTTACAATGTTTTGGGAGGACTCGACTCGTCATCCATATCGTCCTCAGACAAACGGTCGATTCCATAAACCTGTAAAATCAGGGTAATAATTATTATAAACGGTCATTCTATTATTTTAATTTCATTTAACCTAATCTCATTTATTAAAGATTTACCTGAAGCGTAAACTAGAACTGGTGTACGAGGAATAATAAAAATACGCGTCGATAAAATCTGCAGCAAAAGACACGCTTCCTGCATAAAAATAATTGACTGATACTCGTTGTTCACAATTCACATTTTACGTGAGAGAAGAGGCCAAATACTATACTTACTTTAGACGTAGATACCTACTCCAGGTATATGTATAGTTTAACGCAGAATAAAAGTTGGCGAAAAAAATAAAATAAAAGCAGAAGCCAAAGAAAAAGAAAAAGGAAGAGATTGTCAAACGAATAGCTGCTCGCTCGTCGAGCGAACGATTTTTAATTTCAGAATACAATAAAGCTGGATAGTTAATTACGCGTTATTAACTCGACTGCGCGAGGTTTCACCTTATGAGAGCCATTTACGTTATTGTTTTTCGCCTGGACGCGCGATTGGGAAAGGGGAAACCGAGACGATTAATTTTTTGTCGATAATTGACAGGCGGTGCAGCGATACCGCGATATTGGAAAAAAAAACATTGTAAAAATGTTACGAGCGGGGATTTATTTGGCGTAATCGATGTGTTACAGATGCAGGTGGATATTTCCCACGACCGGGTCTTGTATTGGATGACCCAGAATATAAACCGGGAGCTCATCGGAGACCTCCTCCTATTATTACGTCGCCTCCGGCTAAACCGTCACAGAATAGAGATTCGTTCGATATCACCGTATCTGCGATCCAAGGACCAGGCTCTGAGAACACCTCCAAATCCGGCCATCCTTACGTATTCCCTGGTGAGTTTCCCTTTCCTCTCTGGTACACCTATAATGGGCACCTCTCCAAATCGAGGCATATTTCTTAAAATTGACTATTTTTTTCACAGTCGATATCGAAACAGCTCAAGTGGACGGTGGTCAAAATGACGTCATTACTAATCCTCAAGCGGGCCAGAATTTCGTATCGATCGATGGCAAAAGAACCTATTTGAATTTATTCGACAGCACTTCTGCTATCACAGGACAAGTTTCACCAACGTTAGTGAAAAATTACCCCTCCACTCCGACAAGGTAATTGAACCTGGATATTGATTGTTGGTTCCGATTTCCGTTTTTCTTTCGAGTATATTATACTTATGTGCTTTCCTCGTACGCGAATACTCGTTGATTGACGACCACGGTGTGTTGATCGTTAATACCACGGGGCATTCGATAAATAATGTCGCACGTTTCAGTATAAATCGTACAGGAAATACGAACTCGAAGACGTTATACCATCAATCAATCAGAATATAAACTCGAGGGTTTTCATACGGCGATATTAATCATACTGTATTCTTCGCAGCTCATCGTATTCGCCGGCGAATGCTACGACGACTAAAGCAAATCCTACCAAGGCACCTGCGCCAGTTTGGCGAAAACCTACCCATCCACCGGTACGCATAGACACGTGTATCGTTGGCGACGATTCGACCTGCGATAGTACCCAACACGAGAGATGTCGCACAGAAGTAGGTGTGTCGTCGTGCCATTGTCGTCCCGGCTACACCAGAAGAAAACATAGAGAGCCTTGCCATCGTAAGTATCTGCACCTCTGCGGTCTCTTTTTTCAAGTACGCCGATTGCAATTATATAGGTCGTAACAACGGTGAGGCTAAAAGGGCAAATGCCGCATATTTTGTAGAGAATTTCGTCCACGACATGAGATTACGTAATTGGTATTAGCATGTGCAGTCTCGTACCGAATTATAATTTTTTTTCTGTACGTTTTTTAGGCGTGGTTTCTCTGTTCTTATCGCTCAGAGTGGATCGAATGTATGATCAACATTTATCGTGGAGCGAAAAATACGCCGAAAATGATACAGCCGAGTACCAGCAGCTCGAATACGAATCCGGAAAAGCTGTGAGTATGATTCGTTAGAAAATATTCCAATGAGTTGAGACGTGGCACGTGGCTTTGGTTTAGAAGTGTTCTTTGGTGAAAATTGGATGTTGAAAAAAAAAAAATTGAAAAAAAATATTTATGAAGGGAAGGGACAGGAGGGGTATGCCATAAACTTTCCGTAAGTTTTCAAAAAAAAAATATGTATAAAAAGATTTTTAAAAAAATGAATTTTTAAATAACTTCGACAATTTTGTAAAAAGTATTAAAAAATTGAGAAAGAAGTTTTAGTGAATTTTTTACAAATTTAAACTTCTTTTTTGAAAATTCAAGAAAATTTTGTTTAGAAAAATTTTTTATAGTTTTGAAAACTTTTCTATCAGATCCTACAGATTCTTCAAAAACTTATAAAATTTTTTGAAAGATTTTCGAGGAATTTCTGGTAAAAATTTTCAAAATCGTTACAAAAACTTTAAAAATTTTTTATAAAAATTCACAGAAGTTTTAAATTAATTTTTTCCATTTTTTATCTTTATTTTTATTTTTTTTTTATTTTTTATTTTTTTTTATTTTTATTTTATTTTATTTTATTTTTTTTTTATTTTTTATTTTATTCATTTTTATTTTTTATTTCATTTTTTTAGGATAACCTTTCAAAAATTTCAATAAATCCTCAATGAAACCTCAGAGAAAATTTATCCCAAGATTTTCGTGATTTCTAAAAAAATAAGATCGTACAGAATTGTTTAAAAATCCTGAGAAACTATTATAATCAGAAGAATTTTTCATGCTTATGAATAAGTTGAAAAAATCGGAAAAAATTCTTCTGCAGAACCCTAAACCTTTTTTTAGCTCTGAAAATTTTTCCAATTTTTTTTCTGGAAAAATTTAAAAAAAATTAAATTATCAAAGTTGAAAAAAAAATCAAAAAGTTTCTTATGGTGGCAGATTTTTCATCAATATTTTCTTTGAATTTTCCTTCAACTTTTTCTGACAAAGTTCAAAAAAAAATCATATCATTGAATTTTTGTTTCAAAATCCTAAAAAATTCTGAATACTTTTCAAAACCATTAGTGAGACCACAGAGATTTTTTATTCCAATTGTAGAAAATTTTTCACTAAATTTTCAAGTAATCCTCCATCACGACTCATGCTAGATAAAAAAAAATCAAAAAAATTCAAATTACTGATTTTTTTCAACCTTCAAAAAACTCTGGAAAATAAATCGATTTTTGGTTTTTATCCGCAGATCGATTCAGCCCTGTCAATGACACCGTTCTCGGATCTGTTCATGGGCGCCCGAGTGAACAACATCTACACCTCGCGCAACAGCAACATCGCCTCTCCGGTCTTCGTCAATATGACGGTGCAATTAGCCGAAAGTCAAGAAACACTACGTACATCGGTGAAACAAGACTTACAGAAACATTTAATGGGCGTCATTCAGCGACGCAGCAACAACGTCGGTGCCAGCGCACTATGGGTAGACTCGCCGACCGGCGTCGTTTCCCAGATCCACGGTAAATAATAATAATACACGTACCTAAACCTATTGGCTAGTACATAGAATCGTGTTCCATAAAAACTCAGCCGGCAGCTCGCTCGTTAAGAAAATCACTCGATCATATTTTTATACTTGCACAAGTTACAAGTTACAAGTACCTACGACCGTACAACGACTCAAGTCTAATTTATAATTACCCTTTCGTAGATGTGGACGAATGCACCAGCCCAGAACTAAACGACTGCCATTCGGCCGGAAAATGCACCAATGTTTTCGGATCTTTTCACTGTACATGTCCCGAAGGATATCGTGATCCTTATGCGGGTAATAATCATCGGAGTGGGCGTACCTGCGAGACCTGCGATGCTGGATACTGTAACCATAGAGGAGAATGCAGTTTCCATAACGGTCAACCTATCTGCAAGTATGTTCTATACGCATTATTATTGTGTATTGTCTTCGGCGGCGGTGTCCCATCTTTTTTTCTCTCTCTCTCTACCGCCGCCGTATTGACGAGCTGACTCGCGTGTATGTAACGGAATTCCGTGGCCGAGGCCGAGATCGCGTTTAATGCGTGAAGATATTAGTCGCGGTGATGTACCAGTATAGTGCCTATTTTTGTAGGTGTACGTTATGGTCCACAGAGATGTTATTTTTTTTGCCATGTTTATATTTTATTACCTACGTCTTTTTCTGCGAATCGGCCTGTCTCAATTGACTCGTACTTTCAAATCGATCGGTTCCCATAATCGATAGGTATATTGATTGATTGGTAGGTAGGTGTACCAAGCAGCACCGAAACAAATTCGTAAAAATGTGAAAATCGACTCGAATTATCTATAATGGCTTCTTTATCGAGAAATTTTTTCAATTGCCACTTTCAAAATTTTTTTTTTCCATAGCCACGTTCGTTTTAATATTGCTGTATTATTTGCGCTGGGTGGGAGGAGGGGAGGTAAGTCAAACGAAAAGAGTTCGAGCTGAAGTTTTTGAACGCATATCCACCTTCCCAGGGTTCACCACACAGCATTTCAAACGCGTGTATCTCCCCTTTTCTGACTCATACTATAGAGAAAATTTTCAATCAAAAGTTGTTTCTCAACACTCACCCTCTGAGGGGGGAATATGTGGATCTAACTTTTTTAAGAGGACAAAAAAGGCCGAATTTTGGCCGGGCTGGTGAATGGATTGAATATTTTTTTTTTTTTGGAATGGAAGGTGAGGGGGCTAAACTTGATTTTTTTCAATTTTACAAATTTATAAATTTTAAATTCTCCAGTTCTCTCTAAACAAATTTTTGTTTTGATTTTCACAAATTTTTCAATTTTAAAAAAATTTGTATTTTTACAGAATTTTCTTTTTTCGCAGAATTTTCAAATTTTTCAATTTTTACAGAATTTTACATTTTAACAAAATTTTTCATTTTTACAAAAATGTTTAATTTTTACAACTCGACACTCATTTTTTTTCTAAATTTTGAAGAACTTTTTTCTTTTCGGGGGGGGGGGGGCAAAAATCTTGAATTAATTTTTCAGAAATTAAAAAAAAAAAGTTCAACATTTTTAAAATCAATTTATTCAAAAATTTTAAAATTTGATTTTTCAAAAAATTTCTTCAACTTTTTCGCCAGTAATTTTTTTAAAAATCAATTCATTTTTTGAAAATTTTCCAAAATTCTGTTCGTACTCTTTTTTGGAGTTGTCCAAACTTTTTGAAGTTGCCCAACAAATGTTTGGTGCTGCCCAAAATGAGTGATATTGTCCGTTAAGGTACACACTGGCTAGACCCAATACTTAAGATTAGGGATGGAATCCAGCTTGTTGAATAGGGGCGGGGAAAATGGTCCTATACAGCTCATGAGAAAGAAAATTCAGCTCAGAATACACTTTTTGCAGCTGAAAGCGCAGAAAATTTGATTCCAATCTTTTTTCAAAACATATTTTCTAAATTTCAAGAGCAAGGGTTGCTCCAAAATAAATTTTGATAAGAAGTGAAGTTGTTCATCAAATGATGAGGAACAACTTTTGTTTCAAATTTTTTTTTGTACATCCCACCGATTTGGTGATTCAGGCGTTTGAAATATTGGGTGTTGGCTCCAAGTTAAGGAGGGGGGAGGGGAAGAAATATACACAAATCTAAATTTATTTGTTTCAACGTCTCGCAGAAGAATAAATCCTGAAATTAATTGTAAAAAATCTTGAAATAATTTTCATAATTTTTTTTTTTTTCGCAGATGCTCCGGTAGTTATTACGGTGCGCAGTGTGAAATCGACGGCGAAGTGCTAGGCGTAGCCGTCGGATCGTCTTTAGTTGCCATTCTTATTATAATTACTACGCTGGCGTGCCTATGCGCCTGGAGGTAAATTCGCCCTACTCTACTCGTCTTAGCTGTAAAAATCGAACCTACCTTAACAATCTGCCAATTTACGTTATTTTTTCAGCCGTCGCTGGAACAAAGAGCAAAAAATAGGATCTCCTATATTCGGCTACATGCCAAGCGGAGCCAGCACCGTCAAAACTCCCGTCATGGGAGCACCGCCATACCAAGTCTCGTTAGAAGATCGCCTACGCTGGGCTCAAATCGCCGATGCAATGGCGCACGCCAATCATTATGGGGTTAGTTAAGACGAATCTTCTGCTGTATAGTCTAGCCGATAATTAAACCCTAAGCTGACATCTGACTGTATTTTTATTTGCAGCCTGAACCAGTGAACGGTCCTACTAGACCTTCGTCTACCATATTTGGGTACACGTTGCCGCATTCGGCAGGTCCGGTCATCATGCCCAGACTTAGACCTCCCAGTGTTCACACGTTACGTACCCCCGAATCTAGTACCAGTGAAGAAGAAGATCGTGCTGATCTATTGGGAAGAAATTTTCAAGTTCCTCGACCTAAAAGCAGGTCATCAGTCGCTGTGAGTATCGCATTCGTCTAAAAATTGTCCGGTGGAAGAGAAAAATCGACGTATCGGGATGATTTCCTATTTTTTTTTTTTTTTTTTTCAGAACCAGAGTGGCATTTATTACGACGTAGATTACGAATCTCAGCAACCCGGTGAAATATTCTCAACCATTAAGTCTGGTCAACCACCGTGTATTCCTTTAAATACCTACACGATGGGTAGCAGATCCCATTATTTTAATTTTAGATCATAAAAAATGTGTATCTGTATCATGTTAGTCTGTACGTTTATCTGATTTACCGATATAAGATGATTCTTTTCTTTTCTTTTTTTTTTACAAACATCTCTCTGGCCATGGATATGATGACGCATTCAAAGACTGATTATTAAAAATCCGCTCGTACATAGAACTAAAATGTCAATTTAGGTAGGTAATGTTTAGCCGGATATTTTGTACAAAGATGAGCTTTCGTTTTGTATATTTATTTATTTTTTTTCCTTGCTCAAAGCTATAAGTACATACGTACGAAAAGTGTAGGTATGTTTTGTAGGTAGCTAATTTTGTTTGTATATATTTTACTTTGAAGAAAAAAAAATCATCGTCGTATTGATATATACTCATCTTTTCACGTTGAAATAATTTTCTAAAAAAAGTGACTTCGATTTATTCCTTACTCCTTAGGCATACTTATGTAGGTTACCTTTAGACGAAATTATTTCAACTTTTGCATCAATACATCGATCAATGATGGCCAAATAGAAATTTTCATATTTTTTAAAAACTAGTCTGTACCTACTCATTATAGTGTTATTATTTTTTTTTAAAAGTACTTATTCTCATGTGCTTACTGGAAATTTATGTATTATGTACCTTGAACATGATGATGAGCTGGCGGTAGGTATCTTTGCATCTGAGCAAAGTACATACATGTATCCGATCAGCCATTATGTTCAATGTTTTTGTCTTTTTTTAGATTATCTTTATGGTATATTCAACACTCGAAGCATTTACTGTTTTATCGTTTTTTTTCTCTTTTTACTTTCTTTCTCGTTTATGTTATAATGTGATAATCATTTATAAATTTGTATTTATTTGTATTCTATTTTAAGTGTACGTTTTACGCAAATACATTTTTTTTCTCGATTTTTAATTTAATTTTTTTTTTTTTTTAATTCAAAAATTTTTAATTGTCAAGCTCAAAAAATTAAAAATTAATTTCCCAAAGTTGGCACTGTTGATTTTTTTAAATCACAAATTTGAATTTTGCGTCCCCAAATCATCCCATAGTAATTTGTAGCCCTTTAATCGACTTTGTAGGTCTCCTGGAAACTGTGATTGAGAACGAATCCGAAAAAAATTCACCCCTTTTTGACCTATAGCTCATAAAAGGGTTGTAATATCGATTTTAAACTCTGGGATTATGAATCCGAGGTCGCAAATTCCGAAAATCGCAGAATGAGCGATCAGTTTTGCCAACCTCAAAAAATAAAAATTTTATTTTTCAAAGTTGGTAACACTGTTGAAAAATAATTTCAAATTCGAATTCCCCGCTGTCCCATTAGGCTCGATAGACCATTAAATCATCTCTTTAGGCTTTCATGTTGCTGTAAAATACACTTGGTAGGCAATAACTTTTTAGAAGACCCCCCCCCCCCCTCAATTCAAAAATTTTTTAAAAGCCCCCCCCCCCCCCCCATCGTTCAATTCTTCATTTTTGTAAGATATTGTGGCTGCATATGCGAAAAAAATCAGGCAAAGTGAATACGTTTTGGAGCTTTTCATGGTTTCTAAAAGATTTACGAGGTCAATCCAAAGGTCGCTGTCGTTCTCACCTAATTCGAGGTTGCAGAATTCGATTTTTGTGTGATAAGCTACGATTGCATTCTTACTTTTGAGAAAAAATTTTAAGAAGTTTTAATTTTTAAAAAAAAGGGAAAAATTTTGATTTTGATTTTGAGAAAAAAATTGACTTTTCAAAATTTTTCAAAGGGTATAGCCCAATAAGTATGATGAATCGGCCCTGAGAACGGATTTTGAAATTTTCTGGTGGAAATTGATCCTTATGGTCTAAAAACCT
>FIZT01012187.1:0-14676 GCA_900065295.1 Paracoccus marginatus | reverse complement strand
TTGTAAGGTCAATTTTTGATCAAAATTGTGACGTCAATTTTTGGTCGAAATTGTGGCGTCAATTTTTGGTCAAACATTGTGACGTCAATTTTTGATCAAACATTGCGACTTCAATTTTTGGTCGAAATTGTGGCGTCAATTTTTGGTCAAACATTGTGACGTCAATTTTTGGTCGAAATTGTGATGTCAATTTTTGATCAAAATTGTAACGTCAATTTTTGGTCAAACATTGTGACGTCAATTTTTGATCAAACATTGCGACTTCAATTTTTGGTCGAAATTGTGGCGTCAATTTTTGGTCAAACATTGTGACGTCAATTTTTGGTCGAAATTGTGATGTCAATTTTTGATCAAAATTGTAACGTCAATTTTTGTTCCGAATTCTCAATTTATTGCTTCAGTTTTTTAATTTTCTGGAAATATTTCAATTTTTTAATTTTTGCTTTGATGAATAAGTAAGTGTTTTTTTTAATTCTTCAAAAAATTGAAAAATTTGAAAAGTGAAGAATTTTAACAAAGAAATCATCAATTGGAAAAAATTGAAAATGACACCGACAAACCAAAATTCATTGAATTTCGGTATCTCTGTTTCTTATAAATTTAGCTGCTTACTTTAGTATTGTTTCTTAGCAATTTTCGCATCATTTGTACGCAATGTTCCTACATATTCAACATAAACTGCACATTTCACTCCGCATCTAACCTCTTGCATATATGTTTTCTGTTCACAGATTTCCAAATGCTGATAAAAAGCAAGCATAAAAAAAATGAAGACTAGAAACTGAGGCGAGGAGAACGCGACGCTGTGATGAGAAACGCACGGCAGGCAGCCAGAATGAGTAGTAGTAGTAGCATCGCGGCTGCAGCCGCCCGGAGTCGCAATACCATATTGCTATTGCTACTGCTGAACGCGGCCGCCACCACCGTAGTGAGGGGCGAGTACACGCGCGATTTGAAAATCTCAGAAGGCGCCGCAATCGGTACGCAAATCGGCTTCATCGAAGACGGGACCTCGAGCGAAGGAGGCCCACCCTACCTGATCATATCGGTACCGGGAGTATCGGCGGATACGGTGCCGGTAGACACGGACCTGGATATCGATCAGAAAACAGGCGAAATACGCACCAAGGTGGGGTTAGATCGCGAGAAAATATCCACCTATTATTTCGTGGCCATTTCGCAACACGGTCCGCAGATCAGAGTCAACGTGCACGTAATCGACGAGAACGATAATGCGCCTACGTTTCCTACTCCGGTGATGAATATCGAGTTCCCGGAGAACACGCCGAGGGACGTGAAACGTACGTTGAATCCGGCCAAAGATTTGGATATCGGGAATTATAACACGCAGAAGTATAATATCGTCTCGGGCAACGTAAACAATGCGTTTAGATTATCCTATCATCGAGAAAAGGACGGCGTTCTGTATTTGGATTTACAAATTAACGGCGCACTCGACTGCGAAACGATACCTTCGTATACGTTGGTCATCGAAGCGCTGGACGGCGGCGTGCCTCCTCTGAAGGGTAACATGACGGTGAATATTTTAATCCAAGACGTCAACGATAACCAACCTGTGTTCAATCAAACGAGATATTTCGGCGTTGTACCGGAAAATGCCACCGTAGGTACGAGTATCCTTCAGGTGCACGCTACCGATGCGGATTCCGGCGACAACGGAGCCGTCGAGTACGCGATAAATCGACGTCAAAGCGACAAAGACGCGTTTTTCAACATAGACCCGGTTACCGGACTGATCAGCGTGAATAAGCCGTTAGATTTCGAAGCGAAAGAAGTACACGAGCTCGTCGTGGTGGCCAAAGATCGCGGACTTCAGCCCTTAGAAACGACCGCGTTCATATCGATCAAGGTGACCGACGTGAACGATAACCAGCCTTCGATAAATTTGATCTTCCTCAGCGACGACGCTACGCCCAAAATATCGGAAGGAGCCGAACCTGGCGAATTCGTCGCCAGGATATCGGTCAACGATCCCGATTCCAAGAACGAATACTCCAACGTGAATGTAACGTTGAACGGAGGCAACGGCCATTTCGGACTGACCAAACAGGATAGCATTATTTATCTGGTCATCGTATCGATGCCCATAGACAGAGAATTGCAATCCAACTATACGCTCGGCGTCGTCGCCACTGATCAAGGCTCACCCCCTTTGCACGCTTTCACCACTTTCAACCTGCAGGTAACCGATGTGAACGATAACGCGCCGGAATTCGCGCAATCGCAATTTTACGCCAATGTGGTGGAAATCGCCGAACCGGGCACGTCCGTATTTCAAGTGGTCGCCACCGATAAAGACGAAGGTATCAATAGCGAAATCAAATACTCGCTCGTTGAGACCACCTACAATAGACCATCGTGGTTCGAGATCGATTCGAAAAGCGGACTTATTACGACCAAAACGAACGTCGATTGCGATACCGAAGCTATGCCTAAATTAATCGTCGTCGCTGCCGATAAAGGAACTCCTTCTTTGTCTTCGTCTGCTACCGTTCTAGTCACTATACACGATGTCAACGACAACGAACCCATTTTCACGCAGACTTTTTACAACGTTACCATTCCCGAAGATAAGCCCAAAGGATCGTGCGTGCTGAAGGTGAGTTTTTTAAAAATTTTAAAATATTTTTTATTAATTTTTAAGCCGATTATGGGGGAAGATAATTTTTGATTTGTTGGATTTCTGAGCTAAAAATTATAATTTGTAAATTTTTTTGAATGAAAAATTCAGGATTTTCTAACAGCATCGGTTGGCAACGCCGAATTCTCATCTACGTCGCTATTTGTCTACGATTTTATTACCGAAAAATTCTCCAAGACGTGCTAATAAAACCGCAAGTGATATCCAAAGCTACATAGGGCCGGAGATCGTAAAATCATTTTTTTTTTTTTTTATTTCGACGAATTGCTAAAAAAAATAAGAAAATTATCCGCTCATCGTAAAAAATCTCTCGCGTTCCGGCATTCCTCCACCATCGATCAAGAGCCTCTGGGTGGACTCTGGGAGTGCGATGGCCAAATAGTTTACAATGTTTTAACGACGCCGACGACCGCGTCTGTTGGATGGACGCGCGAGCGCGCGCCAACGCCGTCATTACCCGATCGTAAATTCTATCTCGGCGATGTTAAAAAAGTTATTTTATATTATTCAATATCATATTTTTCATCCTGCAACTTTTACGATCACACCGGCCATTCTTCGCGCGGAGCCTTTATCGATACCCGCGCGTACAACGGTATTTCCGACGTTATGATTTAGTGTGCTATGGTCGCAAGTGTAGTATCCGCGCCAGTGATCTTCCAAGTCTTTTATCGGCCGAGTCAACACACCGATGAGTTGGGTACCTGTTTTTGATACCCTGGAATTTTTTTCCTGTAGTGTAGGACCGTAGGTACACGTGTTAAAAGCGTTATTTAGGAACTAACCCTTTTTTTTATTCGGTATTCGATGAAGCTGTGTCCTTTTTTGGGATCATACCATTTTTTCGGGCAACCTTCTTAGATGGTAATAAAACCATAAAAATACCTCGTTCAATTAGATACGTAGGTACCATTTCGAAATACCCTACCTTCGTTTACACGTAACCCTTTTACGATACGCCGGCAGCCGGTCGATGAATTAAGTCATTTTACGATAGAGTATAGAAATGAGAAATCAAACAAACATGATATCTCAGGTATCTTACAAAACGGTAGATAAAAACGATTTTGAAAAAAAGGACCCTGCTAGTTTTTAGAATGAATGTTTTGACACTTTTAATGGAAGCTGGGTGGTCTCTCTCTCTCTCTCTATTGCTGTGGCAACCGTCAAGTGTACGTACCTATACTGTATCTACACGTACCTGCTCACCAATCTCGTGCAGCCAAGTCTATCAATGAATGAACCGAAATAAATGAAATATATATTAGAAAACTTTGAATATATTTTCAATTTTTTAAAAAGAATTTTGAGTAAGATTGTAGTTTTGCTCTAGTTGATTTAGGTACATCGAAGTGAAACCAGTTGTCCCGTATTGAAATGCCTCTATAATCAACAAAGAAGAATATTTCCAAAAATGAAAAATTGGGAACCAATGGACTTCGTGCCAACTAAAGTACGTTAGTGGAGAAGAAAAACATAAAATTTTTCAAACCCGTTGGATTTTTTTTTCAGTTTTGAACATTTTTTTTTCTGAATCGTGGAGTTTTTGAAATCAGATTCCAAAAAAGTTTCAAAAACTCCAACGATCCAGAAAAAAAAATGTTCAAAACTGAAAAAAATTTTCAACGGGTTTGAAAATTTTCACATTTTTGGAAATCTTCTTCTTTGTTCTTCTTCCATACGAGAAACTTGCCTTTTCAGTCTGAGTTTTTGAGATATATATATTGGTCGATTTCGCTTCGAAGAATTCGTTCAAAAAGAAATTCATGTTCGAAATCTCCCTTATTGCTTTAGTTTTCGATCAAATATTTTAATTTCGTCTGGTGTCAATGGTGGTATTAAATTTTTCGCATTTAGGGGCTTTCAAAAGTTTTCAGCTGTGTAGGTCTTCTGGTTTGTTGTTGTAAAAACATCAATTTGAAAATTGAATCCGTTTCGAGTTGCTCTTGAGTCTTGATTTCTTGCTTCTTGAAAGTGTAGATCTTTCCATTTGTTGTTCTTGTTCGTATTATTACCCCACCTAGTTCATGTATTTCTTAATATTCGCGTCTTCTTTTTCGAGAAATAATTTATCGAACAATAAAAAAATCAGAATACATTCTCTTTAGATTTTTGCGCGTATTGCACATCTGCGTATACCGCGATCATCGAAAAGCACTATCGAGATAAGTCAGTAAAAATTTCAATTCCAATACTTCGGATTTGTCTAATTATCAGTCGTAATCGAACTGTATCTAATCAAACCAGGATATTAATTAATTTTTATGCGTATTGGAATTTTTTAATTAACGCGAAAGCATTTGGACTTTCTTCTGTACAATTAGGCGAAGGAAATTGAAAATTTTAGAGTCGATCGGTCTTATGCAATGATGAAATTTTAATTTGCAATTTACTTCGACCACTAAGTAAATTAAATCGATAATGAAGAAAGAAACGAGCACAGGAAAAATTTGTCTCATTATAGTGCAAAAATGACGGTCCACTCTCTAATTCAGAATCAGTGAAAATTTCCTGAAAATAGTCAAAATTACACAAAGGCAAATCAGTGAAAAAAATTACTGTAATTTTAGTCAATTTCACTGGTGTTTCAGTCAATACTGTTATTACGAAAAATTACTCTCTCAATATGGAATCAGTGAAAATCACTGGAAAAAAGTCAGAATTGCAGCGTAGGGAAATCAGTGAAAAAATCACTGAAATTCCAGTGAATTTTCTCTGATTTTTCAGGGAATTTCACTGGTTTTTCAGTAAATTTCACCAATTTTTCAGTGAATATTACAAAAATAACTGGAAAATCAGTGAAAATTCACCGAAATTTCGCTGATTTTTTCACTGATTGGCCTGCGGTGCAATTTTGACTTTTTTAAAGCGAGTTTTCACTGATTCCAATTGAAAGAGTATTTTGGAATTTTATCAGGTTTTAACCTAGTCTCATAAGTCATAGTTCATTTCTTCAATATTTCTTCAAGTTATCGTGTCACGAAAATTTGAAAGAAATTAGTAAAATAAGCCGGAATGAATGATAATAACCGCAATAAAGCATTTTAATTTCGTAAAAAACTGCCATGCCAAGCTAAAGTCGAGCGATTTTCAGAAAGAGTGAGACTGAATACGAGAATCTAGGCGCGACGAAAAGCCCTAGAATTACTTACACACCCGGACCAAAAAAATAATTCTTCTCGCGCTCTATGTGCAGTGTGCGTCTGACTGCCAAAGAGCGTGAACAAGATGAATAGAAGTGTTACCGAGCAACACGACAGGACTTATCCTTTGGAACCCCCTACTGTTCGTACCTCTGGTATCCCGTAGCTCTTCATACATTCATATTGTCTCTATTCCAGCTTGTATTATATAATTAATCGAAGACGATATTAACGCAGTCAACAACCTTTAGATACCGCGTACCATATCCAAACCGTTCGCGATCTACTGCTTTATGGCGATTTTTATAGTGTACCGTGTGCATCGCGTATATATATACGTAAACGTAGAACCCATCTATCTGCGCCTATGCTCTCGATGCTGTTTGAGCCACATTCACATACCACCGCACATTATACGTATCTATGTACCTATACCCGTAGCTCGGCTCTCTTCGTCCACGTATGACCTTAATCGTTATTTAATTCGGTTAGCACGTTTAAGTTCGCCTTAAACGGGCACGATTTACAGATCGATTAAAGAGCATTGCCCATTATGCGTACCGTTTACAACCGAATACATAAATCATCGCATCGCAAATATTACTTACACTGTACGTTAACTCGCAGCTTCATTCACAAAAATATCGGAAATATATAGTAATTTCGTTCGCTACGCGTGTTATACTTTTTTTTTTTCGTTTCTTTGTTTCGGGTAAATTGCCGTTATTACGCGAGCAGTGTGGTCTATGGTCTTTCTAGAGGTTTCGAAGTCGAACATATTTTAGTTTATTTTAAAAAATTCAGCGATCGTGACGGTATTTCGTTTAGTCTTCAAGGCATGCGTTTTTGTCGTCTGGTCTGAGGGAATGAAAAAATTACAAAAAATTTTCAGTCTGATTTTTCAAGACGTTTTGTTATATTTTTCTCGAAAATTCAATCCAAATCATTGGTCAAAACAGATATTTAAAGCTCAAAATGAAAGATTAAAAATTTTTAAAAATAAAATGAAAAATTGAAAAAAAAATTGAGAATGGAAGAAATTTAAAATTAAAAAAAAAATTGGTAAAAAATTGAAAGTTGGAAAAATAAAAAATTAAACAAAAAAAATAAAAAATAAAAAAAAATAAAAAAAATGAAAAATGAAAAAAAATAAAAAATAAAAAAATAAAAATAAAAAAAAATAAAAAATAAAAAAAATGAAAATGAAAAATAATAAAAAATAAAAAATGATAAAAAAATAAAAAAAATAATGAAAAAAAATAAAAAAAATAATGAAAAAAATTGAAAATAAAAAAAAATTGAAAATTGAAAACTTGAAATTTGGAGAAATTGAAAGTGGGACATGAAAAAATGACCTAAAAATGAGAATTTTTTTAAAAAAAATCATTCATTGTACGAGTGCGATGAATGGATCGATTCCTTAAAATTTCATAAAATTCGTCTTTTGAACGATGGGTGATCAAATTGATCACCCGAAGAACCAGATTGATCCATCCACAGAGAAATGCAATTGAAAAATTCAGAAAATCTTGGAGCTATTCAAACAAGCAAACGGTTCATTACGATGAAAAAAAAAAATTAATTGACTTATCGAACGCTAAAATCTCGAATAAGGCCGGCGTGGAATGCAAAGGTAACCTCCGAAGCTGACTTCAGAGTTGACAATATACGAGTACGAGGTGATCAAACTACATTGCACAGAGATTGCTCGCGTATGATGATTGAATACAAAGATGCTGACGAGATGGTACCCGGTACACGTATCCATCGGTCGTCAGTACAAACATATAGTACATAGCTGTACCTGCAGCTATGTATAATACGTATACTTAGATCGAAAGTGAAGCGAAAAACGAACCGAAGCCTGCCAGTGCTGTATAGTAGATGGCTTGGGTATAGATGTATCGCGCAGCAACGCAACGGCAAATGTCGTGGTCGTGTTTGTTGCTAATTACTCGAGGTAAATGTAGAGCGAAGGCGGATGACGGTGTATGAAAAACGTGTGTCTCGATATGATGCTGTGGTCATAGGATACTTGTATCAATCAACCGGTTTGCCGTACTGTATTTATACTGCGGTGTGTGTTTACGTCACGGAAACTGTGCTAATGAAGTATCATCTGTGTGCAAGTATATGTATCTGCGAGTGTTGCTGTCTTTCTCCGATGGTCTATTCGTTGTCTCGGCTCTTTGTCGGATGCACTGTGCGCTGCGGTACACGCATTACATGGATATATCAGAAAAAGAGACAACCAAGTGAAGAAACAGATGCAATGGCTATTCCGTTCACCTTCTCTGTACGTTTGGTTACGCGATCATAATACTGATAATCTGATTAAAAAGAGTAACCTCGCATTCCGTGTATGTTTGGATTACAACTCGGGGGATTCGATGTATTTTACTTTGACCGCGCCATCGCCACTCGCCTTTTGCCTTCCACAAGTCTCTATTCTGTACCACAACACTATTTCGATGCGTTGCTGGACGACGACGGTGGTTTAGAGAAAAGCCAAACAAGAAGGAAGAGGGGGAAAATTCTACGTACACATTTATTTATATTTTTAAAATAGCCAACGAACGATCGCGCCGCTCTCGCGAATCGCAATGGCCCCGATTTAAACACGATTCACGATGTAGGAGTTGAAGAGCTATAGGTATTCGCTCGGCGTTAATTAAATCCCGAGAACTCTCTGGGTGACCTATACACCAGTAAATGTCCGATCATCGATCTGGATCGTGTGCTCGGTTTCATTACGGAACAATATCATTTTTTGCAGTCTCCGTCTCATGATCTCCGTACTATTGCTAGTATATTGCTGCTGTTTCTAATTAATGACGATTTTTTTCCTCCGCCCTGTCCCCCTTCTCTGTCGCTCGCATCTACTGCACGGTGAATTTACAGAGTCACAAAACCGGCGATAATGCGCCTTCCGGGCTAATGATAATAAAATTATGCCTCGGACGTTGGAAATTGTACGAGTATAGACTTCTTTCTAAACTTACCTTATATTATTAATTTGAAACGTGTAAAAAATAGCGTATACGCTGGCTCGCACGTCCTCCAGCCCGTACGCGGAATGATAAAAGAAATTAAAAGCTGGTTCCCCGGACCAAGTTAGAAAATTACTACTTGGTTGATGAGGTTTCTTTCCTTCGTCTTCAGCGTGCGGATTACGCTTTTGTTCGAGTAGTAGTTGATGCGCTGAACTCACCGTAGATCGTTCTCTTTCATTTGGAGGATCGTTTAGAGCAAATGTTAGGTACGACCGTAGATGGTTAATTGAACTTGGGAGAGTATTTTCAGTGTTGGTTGGTCAGCACTGCGTGAGTTTGGCGGAGTGTGATCGGCAATTGGTTTTCATTTCGCATTTGCCAGCGTTAATTTTTTTTGTGTTTTTTTCCTACGTTTTTTTAAATTAATTTATTTCCTTTAAAATTGTTTAATTTACTTTTAAAATAATTTTTGTATAATTTCAATTTAAGAATTGAAAAAAGAGGTTATGTTTGATGATTTTTCAAAATTTTTAGATCTCCAATTCTTCAACCACTCTAAGGAGTACCTGGTTGAAAAAAAATTATTTTCCAATTTTTATTCTTTTTTTTGTTTTTATTTAATTAATTAAGTATAATTACTTACCCAAATTTAACAAAAAAAATTCATTCATTTTGACATTTGAACAATTAAATTTTTTGCAAAAGAAGGGGAGGGGAAATACTCTTCATTTTTTTCAGTTTTTAAAAAATTGAAAAAAAAAATTTGTGATTTTCAAATCAATCAAATTTTCTGATATTTATTTTTTGACCATTTTCAGGGGCACATGATTTTTTTTTTAAGATTAGTTTGGACATTTTTGTGATTTTATTTTTTTTGAAGATGGGGAAATGTTTTCTGCAATTTGTTTTTTGACCCAATACTTTTCAAAACTAAAAAAAAAAATTGGTGAATTTCGAAATTTTCAGATTTTTAATATTTTTAGAAGCACCTGAATTTTAGAAAAAAATAATAATTTTGCTGGTTCTATTCATTTCTTTGTATTTTTTTAAAGGTGGGAGGGGGGTGTGCTTCAATTTTTTTTGAATCCCAAGTTGTAAAATATATTTATTTTTTAATTTCTTGAAAATATTTTTCTTTGGATTTCAATCTACTGATCTTCATTGTTCTTTTTCTGAACTGATTTTTTTTTTAATTTTCGAATATTATTTTAAAGGTGTTTGAAAGTTGAAAAAAGTTTTTCTGCGATTTTCAAAGTTTTTAAAAAATGCTCAAATTAGAAAAAAAATGATTTTCCAATTTTTTGACATTTTTGTGTTTTTACTTCCTTTTTTGATGGGAAAATAGGGAAGTGAAAAATCAGAATTTTGCCACTTCATCAAAGGTTGAAACGTTCAATTTGAATAATTTGATCAACCCTGTCTCTCATCAGCGTCTCAATTAGAGTTGGAGTATTTGTAATGGTCCAGTTTTCGCCATTTTCCTTCAACTCAACCTCATCGTGAATCTATTGAAATCCAATACGTAGATATTGGAAAATTCCACGTCAATTTACTGCGGAAAAAATATTTCATTTTTGATATTATAGCCAAAGCCAAAGATGTACGGTGGCCTTTTGTCTATTCGTATTCTCTAACCAGATCGAAAACAACGTTTTAGAAATCGATTAGTCTCGTTTGCTTTGGTCTGCGGGCAAATAGATCGTTCGATGGCCGTACTATATCATCGATCAAAATGAAAACGAACGCTCGCATCGGCGCAGATTTCTCTGTGTGCGACTGCTCGTATGTATCGAAAAAAGTGTATGGAAAAAAAATGTTCATAGAATCGGGCGAAATAGTTAGACGACGCAAAAATGATGAAAAAATAGTGCGCACGAGGCGAAGAGAAGAGTACTCGTAGTCTCGTACACACGTGAAATTCAGTCACCGCGAATATAACAAGTTATAGTGTTTCATACGCGATGTAACCGATACTCTGTAGCCAGCATGTTGTGGTACTTTCCGCTATATGCATGCTGGAAATGATAGCGAAAAAAGTTCACTTTGGCTTGAGAAACACATGTCGTCGATGGGATTTAAAAACCGCATTATGCGGCATTTACGACACCTCGGAACTGGATGGATGGCGTACGTTGTCTATGTGGTTTTTTCTCTCATTTTTTTTTTTTCGTAATAAGTACCTACGCGACGGACGACGGTTGTGTCTGCAAAAGTCTTCACGACACCGATGGTGATGATAATGGTGGGAGGTTGGTTCGCTGTTGAGGTTTCAAACGACTCGGGCGGATTTGCGGCCCAATAAGTTTACACAACTTGGACGGTGTTAGTAATTTGCAACGTTTAATTTAATACCTTTTTCTTTTTTTCGGCAATCGGTGCGGTTTCAGTTTGGGGATGTGACTGTGGGAGTGTTGCGGCGGCGAGCGGCGGGTCGACTCTATGTGTGCGTATTTTACGTGCCATCGAAAGGCAGGAATGCGGTGTGTGCTTGTGCCTCGTGTGTATGGAATTACGCTTACGAGCTGTTCGGATCCGTTCTTCTTTAGTATTGTGGTAAATTTGGCAACTATGCGGCGTTAAATAGCCTCAGGCTGTCCGAAGTATGTATAAGGTAGTTGTTAATGGGAGCTCTCACAAACGCAAAGTGGTCTGCGTCTAGCTTTGCATTAATACGCGCGGCAATAGATTGAATAACGTTCTGCACACGCGTTACATTCGCCCCGTCTGTCTCACTCTGGCTTGATTTCTGCCGCTGTCTTTCTTTTATATCGCTAATATGCGTGCTGGAATGCTTATACTTATGCCCATCTTGGCTTCGTTCGGATGCTCCTTCATCTTTATCATCCTGCAGCAGACGAGAGACGATTCGTTCTTCGGGTGGGGCTGAGATTTTCTTCCTTCCGTATGGGATGGGGGAAATTCCGCAAAGATTGCGACTTCTGCGATGAGAAGATGAGCGATTTGGTGGGTTCAGAGTCTGCGTGTGATTTCGTAAGAGCTGTTGAGTAACCAAGTGTCTAGCTTTTGATTTTCGTCCGAGTGAGTATTCCATTGTGTGGATTCGCACGCCGCGCCGGTAACTTCAACAACAGCATGAGAAGGTAAACAATAATTAAAAATGAGACCGCAAACGTTGCACAGTGAAAGTGCACTTATGTACGTACCTTGTTTTCGGCTGCGTCGCTCTTCAGTATCTCTCGACGAATTATTCATGAGGTTAAGGTCGTCCCAATGCTCTTCAGCTCGACAGATTCAGTCAGCAATCGCCAACTCTACGCGGGCTGCGCTGCTGAAGACGCTTGCTATGGATGCGGATGACCGTAACACACCGTATAATATGTACGAGCTATGAGCGCGTTTGATTTGAAAAGTAATTCGATATATTATAATGGCATAAATTGATATTCGTCCATTTGACCTTGTCGGTTGAAATAGGCGTTAGCTCGGGCATAACCGGTCGCCGTATATTCTGGATGATTTTATCCTATCCGCGTATCTCTTGCAGATGGTTTATTCTCGATACGATTGTCGTCGTCGTCGTCGTTTGAGTAATTTTAATTATCCGTTGTGGCGTGCTATATCGAACGATTAAGATGTATGATGTGGTGATTCGACTTTATACCTACTACCATTCAGCTTCGGTGTAGGTTTTTTATTCTAGTTTTTTTTTTTTTTTTTTTTTTTTTTTTTTTTTTTTTTTTTTTTTGCTTCATTCGTTAATTGGATGACTCGTGATTGGATTATGTGGTTAGGCGATGGATTAGATATATCTTGATTAAACGAGTAGTTTTATGGGTTTGGGGCACGTGTGTCTTGTGACATTGGGTGGCTCAAGTTGGTTAATGAGGGTGCGTTTTATCGAAAATTATTTTCTTCAATTTTTTAAAAAATTGAAAAATAATTGAAAAAAATTAATTTTTGAAATTGAAAAAAAATACAAAAAAATACAAAAACAAATTTTGAATAATCAAAACAAAATTGAAAGAGCAGATTGTGAAATTGAAAAAATAAAATTTTGAAAAAGTTGAAATTAGCGTTTGAAAAATGAAAATATGATTCATGAAAATGAAAAAAAAAAGATGAAAAATGATTTTTGAAAAATAAAATTGAAAATTTTGATTTGAAAAAACCTCAATTGTTTTGAATCGAGTACCAAATTGTATTCTTCACCCCTTCCCCCGCTCATAATCGACCTCATAACATTAGTCATCTGCAAAATGATCCACCACTTTTCAATTCCTCTATAAGCTCTTTCAGCTCATTTGACATCTCCTCGATATAAGTACCTGTGCACCAGTCCTCTTCATATTAAGTCTCTTATCCGTTTAAAAATCTGTATTAACCAGACAGGGGTCGTTTAGCCTGGCCAGTGTACAGCAGATAATTTGACACAAGAAATTACTACCGTCTCTCGAACCCTATTGACGGACGTTTTCCATCGTCGCGAATTTATTTTTATAATACGTTCGAAGAGGTCGCAGAGTCGATAGGTCAGGTATCCTTCAAAGATCGCTATCGTCGATTTGGCCGAGTGAAACGATTCAACCTCGCACGAAAGAAAATAAATCTCGACCGATTAGGTAAAGACGGAACCATCTACAGTAGAGGTGTTGGGTATCCCTTCGCGTAACGTAGGCACGTATAGCTCATATTGTAGCTTATTTTGTCAACATATGTGCGCAACAGACACACATAAACCAGACGCCTTCAACGTCTAAACATTACAGCAGAAGAGATTTATTGGGTGTTGATGGGTAAAAAAAGAATCTCCATTCTCCACCCGTCAGTATTGGTGCTCGAAAAATTGAAGAAGTTGCTACGTATGTACCTCCTCGCAGAGTTTTCGATTATTTTCTCGCAGTCCGAGAGTGTTGTAAAATCATTACCTACGTTCTTCACGCCGACGTGAAGGGGCATGGGCAGTGTATCTACGCGCGTAGATACATACAATATGTATTTAACTCGTACAGAGAGATATTATCGCATTGCGCAGGCGTGAAACCGTTTCAAAGAAGTGCACCGTTTACCATTCCATACTCCATAGGTTGTTTATCATTATCTGATGATGCGCTGTTGTTATTACTGACATATCCATTGTCAACGAAATCCGTCTGTATGTACTCAAGGAGGAGGTTCGTTGTCCGAATATATTTTTTTAAAAAAAAAGATACGCTTATCGGGGCAAACACGTCGTCAAATAAGTTTTCAAAAACGATGAAAATTTCAACCAATTTAGGTACGTAGTGGCAGTGGCCATAGAAGAAGACGAGAGATACCGAGTCCAATTCGTAACAATAAAGAAAATACTCAGGCAGGGTGTTGATGGTTTTTGTTCACGTAAACGTCAAAGCGGAGATGTAACGTTGTAAATTATAATTTGACATTCGAACTGATAAATACATTCACGAAATATGATGAATAGTATTTAACGAGTTCGATAATAAAGGCAAGCTGGAGAGCGGAGATGCAGCGAGGAAAGATGATACAGAACAAGACGTTATAGTTTAATTTTTCGGCGAAAGTTGTAGGACGGCGATGGGTATGGTCGTTGATACTATCGCGCAGGCGTGCTTCAAAAACACGCACGTGAAAGAAAAAAGGCCAGCTTTAATATCGGAACATAATTTAAAAATTAATTAAACTGGATATATCACACGATTTATAAATATACACGCATAGAGATATGCCAAAGTATACTACAAAATACGAACGTATACTACACTTTTACGCGTCGTACAAATATAAATGTATACTATATAGCAGTGATGGGGCGATTCAAAAAAAAAATGAATCGGATTCAAAAACCACGATTCGCTAGAAATTTGAATCGGATTCGACGACGCGCGATTCACTTTGCCCATGAATCCGATTCTGAATC
>FIZT01012157.1:0-10267 GCA_900065295.1 Paracoccus marginatus | reverse complement strand
AGTTTTTCGCTTTTTGCGAGTCAGGGTTCAACTTTATGGAGAAAATCATCTCTATGGAAATTGTTCTACGTAAAATTCCCTACAAAAAAGGTTATATTAATTTTCTTGATAACTCACATGGGGGGTGGAGTAAAGGGGCTCTGATAATGAGACCACACCAAAAATAAGTACTGAAATGAAAAGAATAACTTGGATTTTTACCAAATTTGGTGGGATAGTTTACTTGGAGTGGGAGACTTTCCAAAAAAATTTTGAGCCCCCTAGGTGGAGGGAGAGGGGAGCAGGGGGTCCCAAAGTGCACCTCTTTTCGAAAAAAACTCTGTTTTTTGTGATTCTTGGCCACACTGAAAAAAAGGAATTGTACTCACTACCATGAAAAATGGTAAATTTTACTACAGTGATAGTTATTCTTAGCGAATACGATTTAGGAATCGCACTCAGTACCATGAAAATGGTAAATTTTACTGTAGTGAAAGTTATTCTTAGCGAATACGATTCATAATGGTAAAAAATATTATTATAAATGGTAAAATCTACCATTTGAATGGTGTTCGTTATTTTTCATCATACGTTCAACAAATTGTTTTTGTGGAATCGTGGTAGTTATTTTTCATCATCAAGAAATTTGTTTGCAGTCATCAAGAAATTTACTAACAATAAGGTAAGACGAAGTACATACTTATATAATCTACGAAGTGTAGCTCTGTTTGTTCTGCTGTTCTAATGTCAAGTGAGTTCTATTGATTTAGAAATAATTCACTGTCGTTCTCACCAATTATGTCGTCGAATAATTCGTCGGTTGTTTCCCCTTCGTCGGCGTCGTCAAATAGTTCACCGGACGAACTGTTACGTAGTACCACGATTACCGAAATTGGTCCCACAGAAACTCATGTTGTTCAAAATATTACGTTGAACGAAGATTTCATAACCCATATTATCAGTGATAACGTTTCTGGACGGTCTATGCAGAAATACTATAATGACCATCGAATATTACAAGAAAAACATCGTAATTTACTTTGTCGCTTAATTATCGAAAGTTTATTTGAAATTCTTACCGTTGAGTAGGTACGTGTCAAAAAACTGATTTTTTGGGGGGAGGTGCCTCAAAAAAACGACTTAGAGGGGGAGGCTCGGGGAGGCTTTTGGATATGTGATAGAGTAGACCCTCTTCTACATAATAAATCAAAAAAACGTTTTGTATCAATTAGTTTGAGGTCAGGGCATTTTTGGTTCTATTTCTACCGGACTAAGATCATCGAAATGTTTTGAAAAAATTTTCCAATTAATGTTAAAATTTCGCTTGACGATTTTCAACCTCATATTTTTAGTGATTTCTCTTTATGAATTCAGTGAAAAAATGCGAAAAAGATTTGGAAAATCTTTTCAAAAAACGGGTGAAAAAAATCACCGAGCAACAGTTGGAACGGGTTCTGTCCATCAAACGTGAACGAAATGCCTGCCCCCCCCCCCCGAAAATGAATACAGTTCTGAGGAGAAAATTGATAAAACTTAACGTTTACTCCTGCTTATCTATATTTTCTCTCAATCTACAATATTTTTTCACTCCCTGTAGTCCATATGAAAAGTCATCGAATTCGTAAATGTAGAGAGAGATAGAGATATGTAAACCGTCATTCATACAATACGCCATTTTTCTTATACCATCATAAATTTTTATTTTTCAATCGTGATAGTAAAGTTGGCGACGAATGTACGCGTATACATGATCACACTGAACCGTAGCCAAAACCATTAAAGCTTGCGCTGTCTTTGTTGCATTTTCATTCTGACGATACCACGAACAATATTCGAAGGTTTCCATATAATATTACGTAAGACCAAGTATCCGTACAAAAAAAAAAACACACAAAAAAACCCATAGACGAACAAAAAATACCCAAACGTATGCCGGAAAAGTAGGTAGCTCTATACGTATCTACTAGTATTTTGGAACGATCGTCGTACTCGTACATACGACAGGTCGACGATGACGAAAAAAAAAATAAAAAAAAATAAAAAAATACACACACGAGCGTACGTGTTTGACCAAACTGTATAGGCTGGCGAGAAGAAAAAGAGCCAAGGAAATACCTTTACGTGACGTCCGGTACGTTCGCGATCGACGATACGACGCGATGGTACCGAACGTGGAACGTCTTACGGGATACGCTCGGTTCACGATTCACAAAGCGAAGGGGTAGAGCTATCTGCTCGGTAATATGCTTCTGATTCCAATTCGGGAAATATTATTTTTCGATGTTATCGCTCCCCGTAATATTTTTTTTGTTCGCGCTGCGCTGCTGTAAAATTCGATCGAATTGCTACTGGCGCAGCGGAGACGATAACAACGGTGGCAGCATTCGCTTGCACTGTTATCTGATTTTGTAAGTATATACGGCGCGCGTTCTCTTATATGTACATTGTATATCGTATACGAACGGTGGTTAAAAATATAACCTATTCCACGAAGCAATCGAATCGTACATATTACTATGTTTAAAAGAGAGACGTACGAGTACATAATATATTTTGTATACGTTTGTATTTGGTACATACGAACCGAACCTAAAGTATATATTTTGTAACACACCGAGCAGCGAACACCTTGCCATTGCCAGTGACTTGCGGTCGTTCGACCCATCGATGGCTACGACCGTTTTCCGGTCTGCGAGTGGAAATTATTACCGAAAAGGGGCGACGACCACCGCCACTGCCGCAAAGAAACCACCGCATACAGACACAAGGTGAACTTTGGCCAGATAAGTTCGAAGGTTAGTGTAGTAATTCGAAGAGGAAAAATATTTGCTCGTTATGGAGTTCATTTAGCGCCAGTTAGACATTTCTTACCCCTCGCAACGACGCTATATCGCCTTAAAAATGTGTTCCCTTGGAGAGATTACTCGTATATATGTCGTCGAATCGAGTCGGTGTGGCAGAAAGGGACGAATTACGTATACCGTCGAAATGTGTGTAGGTACTGTACGTAAACCATGATGTATGGAATTGCGGATGGGCGGTTTCTCGGTAGCATGGCACCAGAAAAAAAATTAATTCCAAAAATGGAATCCGGTAAGTTAATTGAGTTCAATTTTAAAAACCTACGTATGCTTGGCTAAAATCATCTGCACAATACTATAATAATACGTGATTGCTTATTACTGCTCATTGCACACACAGGTATTGCTGGTGGAACATTTGAGCAGCTGACGTGTTTTGCGATAAGGGCACTTGGAGTATGATATTCCTATAAATTTCCTTACTGCAGAACAATGAATACTAATAGGTGATTCGCTCAATTTTCAGATAAGAACCGAAAGGATGTGGACGATGCATTTCTACTCCGTTGAAACTCCATCCCTTCAGGTAGATCAACTGTAATGTTTCAACAAAAGTAAGTTTTTTTTTTACTCCAATTTCATTTCATGTTGAAACCGTCCGGCATCAAAAATAAAAAAGAATGCGCAAATGGCTTCTGATGAGTCAATCACCTCCAAACGTGAACACTCCGCTCAAGTATTCTTCAACCACGTAAAAAAATCTCACTTCAAAACAGTCTCCGAATCAGAGAATTTAGGAAACACGTAACTGATGTCAAGAAGATGTCTACAACGTCTTTTGTATAAGGTTTCAACTACAATCAACACGCACCTCGAAATCGAGAGGACCACATGGAAGAGCACGACTCCTCGCATAAATTCTGCCAGTTTTGTCAAATACCAGGCCACCTCAACAAAGAATGCAAAAACCGACTGAAAAACGAATAACAACAAAAATCTGGGATAAATGCACTTCAAAATGAATTTAGTAATACCAATATTTAATAGTTCAAACAAATGTCAACTCTTCGCAGATTGCCCACTGAGGTAATATCACTAATTTCGTTGTTGACTCTGCTAGTCCCGAGCATGTAACAAATGATCTCGACGTCCATAAGTATACTTACGAGAATACTAACGTTCAAACCCTTTCTCAGCCGTTGGTGCTTGGCGTGGCAAATAAGAATACGTTAGGTTAACCAGCATACCATATTGGAAATATGGTTGTACGTACGAATGCAAATATTACAGGTTTGTTTCAATCGAAGAAAATATGAAAAAAAATTCGAAAATTGAATGATATTTTTGGTTTTTGAAAATTTCACAAAATAGGTATGTCATTTTCACAAATGTAAATTTTTTTGAGCAATACCCGACTACCCGAGTACGCCATTTTACCTGTCTTTTGTTCTTTTTTGTTTTTGCAATTTTCAAATTGAAATTTTGTAAATTTTTGGATTTTCATTATATTTGTTTCTCTTTTTTTTTTTCTTTTTACAAACGCCATTTCAAATGCTGCTCTCAAACCCAACATATATATGGAAGCCCACATTTTGAGACACAGATTTTGATTGATGTTTGATAGAATTCAAGTTTGTCACAAATGATTTTAAACAGAATGTCAGCCCAAAGCCCATTTTAAACAAAAACTATGAATTTTGATTTTCAAAAAAATTCGAAAATAAAATTGAAAAAGAAGCCTAAATTTTGGTTTTCAGTGATTCAATGTGTCCGTTTAATTTTTTTTTTTCGAAGTTTTTAAAAATTGGGTAATATATATTCTAATTTTTAAAAATGAAAAAATTTTGGGCAATTTTTCCAACTTCATTTCACTCTTGAATAATAAAATATACATATGAAAAAAAAATAATGATACTAAGACTATAATGGAGTTATGTACTTAACAAACTCAAAAGGATCCAAACCCACACAAATCCTGATTACCGCTCCGCGCCGTTTCGGCAAAACATTAATTTGGTTGGTTTTCTTCTTTGAAGGTTTCTGTTCACGAGAAATGTTTGGCGGACTAAAAATGAGCGATTTTGAAATACTTATTCTGTGCAGAATGATCATAAAATATCTGCTTCATCTGCGAAGGTGCTTTTCTAGTGTTTATACTCAAAGGCAATGAAATTATCACTTGCAGAAAAAATGTTGTTTTCACAACATTTATATCAATGTTTACGTTCTTCATTATTTCAATTCATTTTTTGTTTTTTTTTTTTAAATTTTTTAAAAATTGATTGATGCCTGAATTCACAAAAATATCTGTTTCTTGATTTCCTCGAAAAATTTCGAACAGAATAAAATTTTTGAAAAATTGCTCAAAATTTTTTTCATTTTTCAAAATTCAAGAATATTTTTTAAAAATTTTGGAATTTTTGTAATTTTGGATTTTCAACATTTTTTTTTTTTTTATTGAGTTTTGATAATTTTCAAAATTTTTCATTTTCAAAAGATTTGAATATTTTTTGTCTTTGATTTTTTGAAATTTTTGAGTTTTGGTTTTTGAAATAGTTTTCAAAATTTAAAAATACAACTTCCATGCAACAATTTTTTTCAAAATGAGGTATTATTATATCACCAACACGACTACTATTTTTATGCACCATAAAAATTAGAGATATCATTGTCTCACCATTTATGCATAAAAATCAGTTTTAAAGACCAGTAAGTTTTTCTTTACTCCGGTTCCATTTCATGTTGAAGCTATCTTGCAAAGTACAAGACATTGTGCAAATGTCATCTGAGACAATTAAGTAGCTTCAAACGTGAACACTTCGCTCAAGTATTCTTCACTCGAGTAAAAATCTCACTTCAGGACGGTGGAGAAGACGACAATTCGAGGTTTTCAAAAAATTTCAAAAAAAAATTATTTTTGAATACAAAATTTTTGAAGAAATAATAAAAAAAAAAAATCAAAAATTGAATAATATTTTTGGTTTTTGGAAATTTGACAGCTTTTATTTTTTTTTTAGATGCAAATTTTTTTCATCACGAAAGTTTGAACATTTTTGGATTTTCATTTATTTATTTCTTTTTAAAAATTTTGTTTTTTCATCAATGTCATTTCTAATACTGTTCACAAACCCAGCATCTATGGAAGTTCGCCTTTTTCAGACATGCACAGTACTGAGAATGAATATTCTTTATTGGTAAGTATTAGAACTCTTGAATTATCAAAAATGAAAAAAATTTTGAGTAATTTTTTTCAACATCATTCAATTCACGAATAATGAAATATTTAAAAAAAAAATTAATAATAATAAGACTACGATGGGACTCTTCCATAAGACGTGTACCAATAAAGACGTGTTTTCATGTATTACGTTTGAAATTAGGTGCCTGTTTTTTACAAATGCAAAAAACCTCCAGCAGATAAAAGAACAAGAACCACGGCGAAATAGAAATCTCTCAGTAAGTGCGCTCCCTGCCGTTTCGGTAAGAGCAATTATTTTTGTTGTTTTGATTCTTTGGAGGTTTCTGCGAAATTTTCGCCGGACTGAAAATAAGTGAGTTATGAAATATTTTGTGTATCAGCTCCGCCCGAAGGTACTTGCTAAAAATAAATTGAAAAGTTGGGAGGGGGGACAGAAATCAATTTTTCAACAATTTTTAGAAATGGAATTTCCAAAAACCATTTTTTCAAGCTTGAAAATTTTGGAAATTGTATTTTTTTAAGATTTGAAAAAAAAAAATTGAAAAACCAAAAATCAAAAAAGAATTTTTAAAAATTAAAATTTCAATTTTTTTTTGAAAAATGAATATTTTTGGAAATTATCAAAACTCATCGTCAGTAAAAAAATCAAGATCTACAATTTTGAAATTTTTGTAAAATTGGCCAGGCGATTCCTAAATTTTCAATGATGAAAAAAATTTTGTTCAAGCGGCGAATCAATTCAAAATTTTTCAAGAAAATCAAAAAACATAAATTTTTTCATTTTTGAAAATTTAAGAATTGGACCAATTTTATGAAAATTTTAGATTTTTGAAAAAATTTCAAAATCGCAGATTTTGATTTTTTTTTTTTATCGGCGATGAGTCTTGATAATTTCCAAAGATATTCATTTCCGCAAAAAATATTGAAATTAAGTTTTAAAAAATGGTTCTTGGAAATTCTATTGCTAAAAAAATTGTTGAAAAATTCTGATTTCTACTTTTTTCCTTCAATTTTTCAATTTTTTTTTCATTTCATGTCTATTTCGTTCTTTTAATTTTTTGAATATTTGGTTTCTTGATTTTTTTCCTTTTTAAAATGATAAGAGTATTATTTCATCATCAGGCTGATTTCGCAGTTGAGGCACATCCTGTCCAATACATGATGACGATTATGATGTGAAAATATCAGGTCGAATGTAACCAAGCTCCAACAGACCAGAATGGAGTAAAGAACTGCTAGATCGAATGAATGAACCTACCAGAGAATTGTTTGAACCCATAATAGACAACATAGAAGAAAAAAAAATCTTCCTGAAATCGTCACCAGAGATGCTAATGGGGATGTTTAATGCTGCTTCTACCACGCTGGGTCTATGTTGCACAAAGTATCGATTAGATCCCAACTTTTGTGATATGGTCACCCTAAGGTCCAGCGATGATTCCATGACAAAAATAGCGGTAGCAGGAAGAGAATTTTTATATGGTGCTATAGAACAGCATATTCGGAACATGAAACTAATATCTATAAATCCAAGCCCTGGAAAAACGTTTGGGTTCTCAGAAGAATTCGGGGAGTACACGTCCTGGTACTTTGATGGTAAATTCCTATCACAGTATGGGGTTGAAACATCCGGAATTAAACCAGGAGGGAAAAATCCTGCAGACGACTTATACGCCATAGCGAAGGGGGCATCAGTATCTCAATCAAAACTGGAAATCAACCCATTTGGAGCAGAGATGAAGATTCGATTGGGTTTATCAAACGTGAAAAGATTGTATAGAATTCAGAGGAACAAGAACAAGAGAGAAGGAATTTCAGATGCTGTCTTGATGGTAGAAGATGGCGGAAGGAACCCTTGGAATTCCATGAACTGCCATTTAGAAGAAACCTGTTTAAAGGAGAAATTCGCAATGACTACGCCAGAAAAAGAATACCTTCTAAGGATTAGAAACCCAGAGAATCCTTTTGCCCCAGCACCTGAGGAAGAGGTGACATTTTCAAAAGAAACCGGTTCAATTACAGTCTCACAGTTAGAAAACGCAAGAACAATTTTCCATTATGCAAGAAGAAGCAACATGAAAAACATGGATAAAAGAAATGAACAGGTAAAAACGGAAAAAGCTAATGCTGAAGCACTGAAAATACTATTATCTGCAGCACCAATTTATCATCTAACCACGCTCTGCTACCATATAAGAATGGCTATTTGTTCCTGGAGACGTTCAATAAAAAAACTTTATTAAAATTTTGAATACAATATAAACTTAAGTAAACTTGACTACACTAAATTTTGCTTAGCAATTATCAATAGCCGCGTATTTCTATCCTATTAATTTACTTCTAATACCATAAAATTCCCGTTTTATAGCACGCGTACGTATGTCTAAATTTTCGATATCAGTCTCAAGCTATTTCCTCTGCCACTTATTTCGAAATTCCAACATTGTAGCCATGCGCCTGCTGAAAATGACCGATACATTTTTAAACGCTGACATCAAAAAGGTCGTACCGCGATTACCGAAAACCGTATCTCGTTAATTACCTACCTATTTACCCAGCACAGTAAAGAAACCACCATACCTGGAGAGAAAGAGAGAAAGATAGTGGAAAAAAAAGGGTACACACGCGCGTACCTATTTTACATTATTTACTCGGCTATACACGTAACCGTATTATTACGATCCCGACTACCTATAATATTACAGACTGGCGCGAATTTCCACGACGCGCCATGCTAAGCCAAGTACACAATGCGATGAGTGTGAGAAATCAAGAGTGGCGCACAGTGCACCTACAGTGTGCGGATATCATTTGACCATAACGATGGGCCGACCAGCCTGGGCCATTCGACGTGTGAGCCAGTGCATCGCCGAACGTCAACGACCTTCTTTCTCATTTCACAGGGGACGACGCGCGGCCCGGGTCCGAACCGACATCGCAGTCGACAGAGGTGCAAATAAGCGTGAAATAAAAAATGACATCGAAGGATTAAACTACACATGTACGAGTAAGTATATGTATGCTCGCTTTACTCGTATCTATTGGTCAAGCATACACGTAATATACGATAGGAGCCATCTAACCGCACAGCCATCACCATATACTGGCGTATACAGTATACACTTAACCAGCGGAGTATCATCGAGCCAGGTGAATGGCCAAAAATACCGCCACGACGACATACATACACAACGCTGAAACGGTACGAGGAAAAAAAAAAAACGAGCAGGTGCTACAGCCAAAGTAATCCATCAATCAATTACGCATAATAAGTAGGCGGTAACCGTCACGATACGGTGCCACCTTGTTGACGACCTAACTTTTAATGCTTTAACCCTTGGTATACATACACGTAACGACCACCACCACCACAACGCAACGTGGTCGTAGAGGCTGAAAAAAAAGTCGCCCCAACCAGGGGGGGGGGGGTGTAATTGCTATATTTTTAGCCATATTTTTACGCCGCCGAGCGAACGATACGGCGGAGAGGAGGAGGGAACAACAAACCTAGTGCAAAAGCGCGCGCGGACGATTTTTATCTAAATCGTAAAAATGTTTATGGGACGTCGTAAAAACTATGTAAACGCGTAACGTTATATTCAATTAATGCTGTTAACAGTTTGCACTCGTAATTTGTTAATTTGTACGGATTTTTTGCGCCTTCTCCCGAAACCAGCGTTTATTTCGCTGGAAAAAAATTTAATACGAGGAAATATTTGCCTTATTTTATCATTTTTTTTGTTCTCGACAATAGAAAACATCGATTTTCCTCAAATTACTCTCATGTAGAATCAGTGAATATTTCAATTGAGAGAAAAATAAAATCGCACCATCACAGGAAAATCAGTAAAAAAAAATCACTGAAATTTCACTGATTTCTCTGTGAGTGACCATAATTTCAAATTTTCAATTCCTCAAATTTGTTCAATCATCTGACGGTAAGGAAAAAATCAATGTGGCACTATGCCAACAATTTTTCAACATTTCCTAAAATTTGTTTGAAAATTTTCAAATTTTTCACAACGATTTTTAAAAAATCATTCTTCGAGATGGATTTCAAAAAGAAATAGCATGTAGATTAGGGTGGAGTGAAATAAAAACCATACCTTGGATTTTGACCAAATTTGATGGGGTAGTTTACTTTGAGTGGGAGACATCCCAAAAAAATTTTGAGCTCCCTAGGTGCAAAGGGAGGGGAGCAGGAGGTCCCCAAAGTGCACCTCCTTTTGAAAGAAACGCTGTTTTTTGTGTTTTTTAGCCAATCAAAACGGTGTGAGAAACCCTTATT
>FIZT01012149.1:0-16348 GCA_900065295.1 Paracoccus marginatus | reverse complement strand
GGGAGAAATGTTCGGATTATTCAATAAGAAATCGTTTAGGCTGTCTGGAGTATACCAATTGAGTTAAATTTTTTTTTCAATTTTTAATAATTATAAAAAACCCTAGTAAATGTAGCAAATCTTTTCCATTATTTTCGATGTTTTCCGCTTAAAATTAGCCTTTAAAAATTAAGTGCTCCAAATTTTTGAAATATGTTATTGGTGATATTCTGCTTTATTTGCAATACTTGAGCGAGAAATATTTGACACATAGTCATATTAGTAACATTTTAATTGCTACATTTTACAAGTTTTTTTCACCAGTCGAAAAAATTTTTTTCCAATTTGAAAAAAAAACTAAAAAAGTACTCGAATGAAAGAGTGAATTTCATCGTATGTGTAAATCAATACGTAAGACAGGTAGGTAGTGGGTACAAGTTAATTGTAGACTGCAATCATTTTCAACTGTTTCTATTTCTTTTCGCATTCAAAACTCGTGCAAATAAATATACGACTTAACAAAAAAAGAAAAAAACACCGCCAAACCAAACCCATTAATATTCCATATCAACCTTCTTATCGCAAAAACCAACAACAATAAATAAGACTGAGCGCGACGCCATGCCATATGATACGATAAGACAAGAGCTATCGACGAGTTGAAGAGTGCATGTTTATTTATATGTATGTACCTTGGAAACTTTGTAATCGTGTAGTCGTACACAGCACACACGAGTACGTGCAACAAGAAAACGACGACCCGACCAAGTATAAAAATAACCCAAACACGTTCGAATTAATGAAATAAGTAGGTATATTTTATTATGATGTAAGTATACATGTACGTAAATTTAAAAAAAAAATGAAACAAATACACCTCGAACTTTTTTGATGATTAAGTATTCCTTTGACGATTATGACGAATGCCATATCTCACGTTAAAAACGTACGAATATGTAACCAGACCAACCAGACGTGATAAAAAAATAAAAATTAAAACCGGTTACTCGTACGAAACTGCTAAGTAAACAAGATACAGGGCATATCAATTCACGCTGCACTTGTTCGTCTTTAGCCTCCTAATTGTTTGTATAAGACTGGGACGTAGTCGTCGTATTCAGCACGGTAATAAGCTGCGGCCACCGGATCGCCGAGGTTGTATTTATCGGCGAAAGCTTGGATTTTGAAATTAGCTCGATTGTCTCCAGATCTATCAAGAACACAAGCATAGTAATACGTACAATTTCACAAATACACACATAATAAAAATAAATAAACAATATGGCAAAATAATACAAGCCAACTACCTGTTGGTCAAACGTGGAACGTCTTTGAAATCGATTTTGCCCGGCTGAAGGTAGACGAGAAATACGTAACGGTGAAGACCTGAAATCGAACAAAACGATGCAAAATTAATAGAATTTCGACTATACATTCTACCTAGATGGTAATTTCATAAATTATAACTTACCGGTTTCGGGAGGAGGTCCTGAACCGATGTATTCGGATAAGGTTTCACCTTTTGCTACGTTCGATTCGGGTATATTACCCACCAGCCAATGATGCCATTCTCTGAATTTCGGTTCTTTTCTGCTCGGTGCGTCCGGATCTTAGAGTGAGTACATACACGAAATTAGACTCCGAAAATTTCAATCAAAAAGAGTATGGTATTCGAATTTGCGATACTCACCGGTCAGACACAACAGGTAAAATTTACCAGATTCCGCTTCCCAGCCAACCTGAGGTGTATCTTTCACTTCGGTAGGGGTCAATATATTACCCCATTTCGCCTCTTTACCCGAAGGATACTTCACCTAGCAAACATAAACGAAAGCGAACAAGTGCCCGACTAATTACCATGCCAACCTGCGCAATAAGCTGATGTACTCACGGTTAAATTCTTGGAAGGCGCTTTTCGAATAACATCCGGTACAATTGCGTCCAGATCCATGTATGTGCTCAGATTATAAGTATTGGCGAGCTTCAGATCCTGAGGAAATTTACAACGATTGTTTAGAGACGGTAATAGACGCGAAAATAATCCGGTACGTGTAGAAGACAGGATTTTAGTAGCCATAATAATCGAACGAGAATACACACAACAGCGTACCGGTGTCACGAAAGCTTATTGATAAGGTTACGCCAGGTTACCGAGCAACGAAAACGTTCTAGAACGGGCTACCCGCACCGAGTATACCCATACCGAGTACCGGGTGTACGTCGTATAGTCGACAATCGACCGAACCTTCACGAGTACAAATTTTTATTTTCCGAAATTTGTTGAAATTTTCTGAATTTTCTCCAATTTTTTACAACGAATTTGAATTTTTTCGACTCAATAACCTTGCGAGGTGTTTATGAGAGAAAGTGATCGAAATTCATTTTTTATAATTTTTTTTCTTTCATTACTAGGTACATAGTATAAAAATATAATCTTCGCAATAATTTTATCTTAATTTTTTTATGTACCAAAGTACCAAAGATAAATATTTAATTTATTCACCAATTAAAAAATTACACGAACAAAGGGGCGTCTAATGAGTGAATCTCGGCAGTCATTTAATTACGCGAACGTCTCCACCTAATCTAACAACAGGTGTTTATTTTGATTATTTTTTTTTCTCATTTTTTTTCACGTCCCTGCCGCGAAAAAAGCAATTCCATTCCCTTTGATTTTTAGCTCAAAATCCAATCTTCTGCACCGACCGACGTGAAACTTATTTTCGACATTTCACTTACCCTGGGAATTCTTAGCTCGTCCATCATTTCTTCAATATGACTAGTACCTTCATCTCGGGCCGTGGAATTACTTCGAATAAAGCAAAAACAAACGAAACACAGTCCAGTTGCGAACTTTAAACCTGATGCCAGGAACCACATTTTTTCTACACTGATTTTCGATCGTCTAAATGGCGAATAAAATACACACGTCGGATCGATAATAATCTAAATTGATTTTAGGCACTTTTTACCAACACACGTAAGACTCTACACATTCGATATCGTCCCAATCTCGTAACGAAGGTTTAATTAAAACCAGTTTTTTGAAGTACGAGCAGATTATTCGGTCACGAATGGAAGAGAACTCGACAAATGCGAGATGTGCATCACGAGTGGACTAACTCGCTATCTATATAATAGTCTTGGCAATAATACAATTATAATTTAAGTAATTAAATGTACCCATAGGTACATATATCTATTGTAATAATTATTGTCATCGACCATCTAAGTATGAAGGAGAAATTGGTCGTGAGAATAAATCTATACAAATTATCATAAAAGTTATCAAGGTTTTGAGCGTAGGAATGCGCGTAATTAACGCGATGGAAGTTTTGTATAATATGTATATATGGGGTATGGGTAAGTCTATTGCTTGTTTTCAGCTATATACCTAACCTACGTAGGTCGTGGGCTGGTTTATACATGTATTTATAATGGTACTTTAAACTTTCAATAGGTAACTGAAATTATTATTGTGGCGAAGTCAATAAGGAAAATATGAGGAAACGGCTGGCGATCTTTTCTTTTTCGGTCGTTATCGTGGGTTTCACGTATTTGAAGGTATTTTATCAGTTGTCGGTGCTTCGTTAATTATTTAATTTTTACGTACTTAGGTATCGAATGGAAGCTAACGGTATGAGAAAAGATAAACGTATACCGAAACTTTTTCAATTTTATCATTTTCTAGGTGAGAAATTTTTTTCTTTTTTTGTAATGCAGATGCGTCGTTTCGACTTCAAGACTCTCCTTTTCACCAACACCCCAATGTTCGAGACTCACAATGGTTTGGAAAAAATTCAAAAAATATCATCCCTGAAAGTTGGTGATTTTAGGGTGAGAAAAAAAATATTCTAAAAAAAAACCACGGACGAAACATTTTTTTTCGCGGGATTAGAAGAATTTTCCAAACCAAAAAAATTCTCTCCAAAAAACGTCGAAAATTGAGAAAATAAAATTCAAAAAATTTCACCCTTGAAAAATCTTAAGAAAAATGAAAAATTTTGGAGAAAATTGAATCAAAATAAATTTTGTTGATGTGAAAAAATTATTTTGGAAAATGAAAAAAATTAAGATAAAAAAATCATTCACCTCAATCCCAAAAAAATCGCCTCACCATAAGACAAAAAAAAAAAAAAATGGAAAAATTGTCTCGTCAAGAAAAACTTTCTCCTTGAAATTCCTTCCAAGAAATCAAAAAATCAACGAATCAGATTCTTGAAAAAAAGTTTGAAAAAATCATTTTTTAAATTTTTTTCAAAAAATAATTTTTTGAAACAAATAATAATTCAAAAAAAAAATAAGCTGATGAGAAATAAATCTCTTGAAAATTCAAAAAAATCGTTCAAATCAAAAAAAAGTTGATTTACGGTGGGAAAAAAATCAAAAAATGACTGAAAATTTTTTTGCGGAATAAAATACCTTTCCTTCTTAAAAAAAACATTTTAAAAAGTTCTAAAAAATTATATAAAACCCACAACAATTCACCTTATCTTATAAAGATGATCGATTGAAAAGTACGTTGGGGTGATGAAATAAAACCATTTCTCCAAAAAATTATCATGATTTGAAAAAAAAATGAAAAACTTTTTATTTCTGGGCATTAGGTATGTAAAATTCAATGAAAAACATAAGCGAATAAGTGAAAATCTGCCCAATGAATTATAAAATTCTTTTCTAAAAAATCTTCAGATCCAATGCATAAAAAAAAATTCATTTCTGATGTAGGTTAATTGGGTATGCTCTATCGCAACTAGCAAGTTGATACCAGGAAAATGCTCACATGTATGTAAGAAGAAAAAAAAACAACTCAAAAACCACCCAATTGGAAAAATCTTCTTAAAAAATAAAATCTCATCAGTCATCAGGCCATCACCGAAAAAAGCAGTTTCAAAGTTTTGATGTAAGTTCTATAATATGAATCTCCAACGAACAAAAAAAATTCTATTCGTAAAATTACGGTAATTTACCGCAGTGGCCTGATTCACTTCCCCTAGAAATCAGGAGAAAAGAAAAATGCAATAAAAGTTTTTTGCACCGGAGAAATATCCCAAGAATTTCACCCTACTGGGGAAAAAAAAGCAAAATTATTTTCAAAAAGTTCTAATAGGTAGGTCTGGCTACGATGAGTAGGAATACTTTTTGGCAACCATGCGATATCAAAACATTTCTCAATCCATTTTTTATCAAGTTAAGAAACTTCATTTCATCGAAACATCCTCCTATCTAATCAGATCACTTCAGCATGTAACACCGACCAGTAAAAAATTGAAAAAATTTGAAAAAAATCACAGCTCCAAGGTAAGTCGACTTCTACATCAAAATGTTCACCTACATCCTTCTCTCTTCCTTTCTCATTCTAACCTTGACCCCCCTCGAAATCAATTCCATACCAACCATGATCTTCTCGAACCTACAGCTACATCGAGCCTTCATCGATAAAACCGAACTTCTGAAAATCCTCTTCGATCGTGCCACCTCATCAAACAGCTCTTCTCCACCTTACTTTTTAATTACAACACCTCGCCGATTCGGTAAGAACACCCATGCCGACATGATCACCTATTTCGCATCCATCAATCAGGATAAAATAGGTGACCCTATACCGCCCAACGATACCGCTTCTTGGAAAACTTTCAAAAAGTTGAAAATTGCCAGTCACCCTGGTTTCATATCCGAACACCTTGGACGATACGTGGTCTTAAATTTGGATCTGATGGGTTTCGGTATAGCGTTGAATACGGTCGACCAAGTCATTCGAGATTTGCTCACACTGCTGTACTACGAAATGCAAACGTACCCTAGAATGAAACAGTTACTAGAATCCGATCCGTGTGCTCCGAACCAGTACGGTATATCCGAACAAGAGATTCGATTCTTGCAGCAGGTCAATAATAGAAATATGACCGTCAACGACGCCGAAAATAGCGTTTACCTCATGGTGAAGATCTTATCCCAACTATACAACGTTAAAGTCATCCTGATACTCCACCAGTACGACGAAACAGCTTCGAATTCGTACATCGTGCAAAAAAGCTACGTACGTCCTGTGTACGACTTCATAAACACGGTCATAGTCAAAGGGTTGACTTTCGGCCGAGATTTCATCAAGTTCGCCGTCATGCACGCTGTCTCAACGCTGGGCTATGCTCTCTCCTACGACCTCCAAAATCTTGTCCAGCATTACCCTTTCTTGGAGGATCACGAATTCATGCCTTATTACGCGTTCACCGAGCCCGAAGCTGAAGAACTCTTCGATAGGTTCCGTTGCAACGAAAGTGAAAAGCAAACCCTTCGCAAGCACTACGGAGGCTACAAGACGGCCAAAAATGTCACCTACTACGGTACCTTTTCGCTGACCACTTATTTCTTCGACAGAACTCGAAGCGAATTTCAAATTGATCCGCCGCCAAGCTACGTTCATAAATCAGTCACCTTCGGTCGACTGGCTATGTTCATGACGAATCCGGAATTTCGCCAGAAGATCTTTGATATCTACGAAAACGGTACCATGGAGTACGCTATCGAGAAGAGCAGCAAACCGGAGGCGCTGCACCAATTGGAAAGACTGCGCGATAGACGATTTCAAGGAGTTTTGCCGCATCATGTGACCATGCTCTTCACGCAGTGTTTCGAAATGGGATATTTTTCTCACGTGCCTGGTACCAATCATACGTACACGATCCCAAATGGTGAATTGAGGGAGATGTTCAAGGAAGAATTACAAACGTATTATAACGTTTATCGCAGCAATTAGGTGTCGTGCGAATCAGTATTTTACTCTTTAAATCCAAATTTACGAACGAAACAAATTAATTAATGACTATAGTGATTTATTAATTTTTTTGCACACAAAATACTATAATTAGAAAATTTGTCCAATTTTGTCCATCAATCATCCACAGATTATTCAAAAGTCGTACGAATCATTCGCGAAAACGAAAAAAACACCAGTTACCGGAATTTTTTTTCAACACCACAGCTATTATTTGAGAAAATGCTCGAAATATTAACACTGAATCGTTTTTTGAATGAATCGTTCACAAACAATTCATTCCATTGAGAAAATCATTCGCGAACGATTCGATTTTACGAACGAATCATTCGCGAACGAATTAAAAATTTGCTAGTAATTTGAAAAAAAAAAATGTCTGTACCAATTATGAGAATTTCGGAAACATTTACATCGAATCGTTCGCGAACGGTTCCATTTTTCTGAATGAATCGTTCACGAACGAAAGGGAATAGTTACAGCTCACGTAGAAAATGGGATTCGAGTCGATTTAGAACGCGTTCAAAGCACTTCTAAGCCGTTCAAGAACGATTTATTTAGTTGAGAAAGTCGTTCGTGACCGATTCAACCAAGAAAAATAGTAATTTTTCCTAAACATAATTTATGAAGCCTTTTTCGAATTTCAGTGTTGATTGATCAAAAATTGTCTATAAAATCAATTCCACTCTAAAAAATTATCTCATCATAGTTATAGGCAAACGTTATCACTGAAACGACTCCACAAACATACCAAGTTTCAGTTTACGGATGATGTCTATCGGAAACTTCAAAATTCACCGAGTTCGATAAAAAATCAGGAAAATGGTCCGCAGTAAGTGTATGTACTTGTAAATCGAATTCTTTCTGCATTTTTTTCATTTCATCAATTCTACTCTCGTAGATCTGCTAAAAACGCACCTCCACTTGATCCACCATTTTTTGCTGCTTCTGACCCTCCGTTCACTTCAGATCCTAGCTCTGCCACCGAATCTCTACACAGCCCTGGTGAACCTACCCAACTACGTCGATAAGAGCGAAATGCTCAGATACTTTTTCGACCCAACCGCTATCAATCACACAGACGTGCCTTATTACTTCATCAACACACCTCGAGGATTTGGTAAAAGCCTCAATCTCGACATGGTCAACCTATTTGCCTCTCACGAGTACAACTCTGACGGTTTTCCTAAACAGCCCCGCGACACGAAAGCTTATCAGATCTTCAAAAAGTTGAAAATTTCCAAGTACGAAAGCGTCGTTTTGGAGCACCTGGCACAATACCCTGTACTTTCTTTGGATCTAACCGGAGTAGGTTCTTTGATTACGAGCACCGAGCAGACCATCCAAGATTTGAATTTTTTGCTCAAGTTGGCATTGGATGATTACTCTCCTCGATTGAAGTCGATAAATTCGACTTCTAATCCGTACAACATTACCGATAATGAAATAATTTTTACGAATAAATTAGGCGAGAAAAAATTGGACATCGATCAGATCGTAAATGGTCTTTACTTTTTGACGAAAATTCTTTACAAAGCTTTCAACGGTACGCAGATCGTGCTGTTGATTGACGAATACGACTACACCGCTTTCAAATCGCCAGCCACCCTGAACAGTCAAGCTCAGTCCGTCTATTATGTAATCAACGATATGATCGCTCAAACCCTGATTATGGCCAGACAATACACGAAATTGGCGATTATCACCGGTACATCCACCCTGAGCTTCCCGCTAGATCGTGTTATGAGTCTTACCACCAGACCTTACGCCTTCTTGGACGACCACGAGTTCACTCCTTACTACGGTTTCACCGAACCCGAACTGAATACTTTGTTTGACAAGTACAAATGCACCGAACCCGAGAGACAATCAGTTCGAGCACATTACAAAGGATACAAAACATGCACCGAGCAAAAGACCATCTACAATACTCAAAGTATATTCCAGTATTTCCAAAAACGAGGTTTCAACTCACGTAGACCATATCCCATCGACAGCTATTGGAGGAAAGCCGACACGCCAGGGTGTCTAGCACCTTACATCAAGCATCCCGAATTTCGGCTCAAATTTCACATTTTGCTCGACAACAAAACGATCAAACATTCGATCGAGAAAATGCACACAGCCACGGCCCTACACAACTTGGAAGAGTTACGAGATCGTAATTTTACCAGAATCGACGACTCCTCCTACCTCAATACATTCTTCACCGACATGTTCGAATTAGGGTACCTAAGTCACGGTTCGGATAATAACTCGTACCTCGTGCCCAATCAAGAAGTACGCGAAATATTACAACAAGAATTACGTATTTACGAAGAACGTTACGAAGGTACCGAACCGGAAGCCGAAACTACCACGTCCCTTATAATCATACCCTGCTGACGCGATAAAATCTCCTCCGCTCGTCGTCTTGGCTGCGGCGCGGCGTCGGAATTCGTCGTAAATCCGTACTTTACGTCTGGCCCTATTCGTCCCTCTTTTTTTTTTTTAATTAAAACAAATTTTCTGCCTCATTTCGTACCGCTATTTCGCTTCTTTGAGAAGTTCATCAAAGAGGCAGGCTCCCCGCATTGGCAGAAATTTAATTTGTAAATGAGTTTTAGGACAGGCTGGGCGAGGCCAAGTAATTTTATACGGTACGTTTCCATCGTAGGTGTCAGCTTTTATGGAAAACGTTTATTTTAATAAAAATCGCATTATTCCGCCATCTGCCACACGTTTACGTATATTCGAATACACGCGGAAGTATTGGATCGATGCCAGAGGATACAATATTGTCTTCGATTACCAACAACTACGAGAAGCTATTTCAAAATCATCGCAGTGGAAAAACTTGTAAAGAAAATTTTCTCATCGAAATTAAATGCAATTCGAGCGATAATATTTAGCTTCGCGCCTGGGTTCTCAACGAGAACGATAATTCGTCGATATGCCAAACAATGCGAAAATTATTGCAAATGAGATAAAAATAGTTGGGATACCGGTTAGAAAATTTGAGAATACGTTACTTAGCATTCTAGGGAAAGAAAAAAATAATTTTCAACGAAAAAGTGAAGAAACTGAAAATTTAAAAATTGTTCATTTTGAGTGGAGTTTCTAAAAAACTAGAAAAAATGAATTTTGATTTTTGAAGATTTTTCTTGTAAAAATCACATTTTCGGTTTTTCATTAAACTTTCAAAACAATTTTTATTATTTTTGATCTTTAACAAAAAAATTACAGATTTTTGGAAAAAAAACAATTTTTTTTGAAATTTTAAAAAATTTCAAAAATTTTGCTATTTTAATTTTTTAGAAAATTTTGAAAATTCAATTTTCTACATAGGTACTTAGATAATTTTTCAATTCTTGAAAAATTTTCAGATTATGATCAAACGATTTTTTAAAAAGAATTTTTTAGGATTTTAGAATATAAAACATTTTATTAAAAAAAAAAAAATGATTTTCGATTGCTGAAAAATTAAGGGGAAAAAATTGGAAAAATCTAATCCGACGAGAAACTCAATTTTTTCTTCTTTTACGCGCTTTCATGCATCAGCGCACCACCACCATCTGTTCCAGAAGTAGAAAAATTTGATCACTTAAGAAGTCTGCGTGGACGAGTATGTCTCCGAAATGCAAAATCAAACATACCTACCTGCAACAGAAAAAAAAAGAAGATAAAATTAGAACTGGCAAAATATGAAAAACTAAAAAGTATGATCATTGCTCAACTATGCTATTCAGGATGGCTTCAAGGCAATGCCACACTTTCGAGCAAAACTGAGTATCAAAAAATTATATCTTCGATAAAAATCATTAAAATTGTGTCATTCATTTTTACGAATTAGCCATCATTTCTGCCCCCTCTCCCCAAGTATAATTTCCCAGAGAATTCTCATTTCGAAATTTTTTTCGTGGAATGAATCGTTTTTAGACCACCACGATTTTGAGTTGATTTGAATTCTCTCATAGATAAGATCATAATCTAATCCACTCATCGACCAGAGATGAGAATCCTATTTAGCGTCTAAATCGAAATATAACTCGATCGATGTACCCGCACCATAAATATCGAATCGCCCTGGCCCCATTTCGCGAAAGTCTTCCAACTTGTCATCATGCTGGCCTCGTCTGCGTCTGCAGCAGTTTTTGTCCTCGTGCACATCTTGGTTTCACCACTCTACATTGAAGCCATCCAACACAACCTCTACGTTGACGTATCAAGTCGAGACAACTTCGTCGACAAGACCGAAATGCTGCGGATATTCTTCGAAGAAGGGTTCACCCATCATTCTTATTTCTACGTCAACGTACCCAATCGTTTCGGTAAAACTCTAAATCTCGACATGATCCACACGTTCGCCTCTATCAGCTTAGACGAACTGGGCAGACCAGTCTCGCCCAGGGATACCGTAACTTACGAGCTTTTCAGGGAACTAAAAATTGGTAATTATTGCGACCTCATCGACGGCCATTTGGGTCGATACCCGATCTTACATTTGGATTTTTTCGGTGTTGCTGATCACAACACTTCCATGGAACAACTGACGATGGACATGACCGCCTTGCTTTGGTACGAGCTGGATCAATTTCCGCAACTGAAGAACATCACCGAGTATCCCAACAGCTACGGTATCTTACGAGATGAAATCAATTTTATGCAAACTTTAGCAAGTAAAACACTGACTTTAAAGCAGATAACAGAAGCATTGGCCAACTTAACAAAAATCCTGTACTCGTATTTCAATCAGACCAAGGTAATAATACTGATCGACGATTATGACCTTACTGCTCAGGGCTCTTTAACCACAGCCGACATGTACACCGTTCCAATTTACGAATACCTGAACCGAATGCTGGCCCATACTTTCACCATGAGCAAGCCGTACATCAAGTTCGCACTGATGACCGGGGTCACCTCGCTGGCGTTCTCAATCGACGAAATATTCAAAGATCTCGTAACACACCAGCCATTCCTCGACGACCACCTCTTCACAGCCTACTACGGATACACCGAAACCGACCTGGAATCGTTGTTCGAAAAATACGCCTGCGACGAGGCGGAGAAAACCGAAATCAAATCGTACTATGAGCCTTACCTCACGTCCAAGAACCATACCCCCATTTATAACCCTTACTGCATCAGCGAATACTTCAAAAACCGAGGATACGAGCCACGCAAAGAAAACGTGTTTCAGAACTACTGGGCTGCAAAAGAAGAACCAGGCCGTATCACGAATTTCTTCATTAGCACCAAGTATCGTAATAAAATAGAACGTTTGATCGCCACCAATCAAATGTTGGCCACATCCAGATTCAATAAATTATTCGGGCCGGATGCTCTGGAGGAATTTGTCAAATTGAGGGAACGTCTGTACCGAGGTATCGAACTACGTCACGTAATTATGTTTCACAAGTATACTTTTGAAATTGGCTACCTGACTCATACGAAGGCGAATAAAAGTTTATTGGCTGTGCCGAATTTTGACGCTAAGCTCGCTATCGAAAAAGATATAAATTTGTACTACGAAATGAACCCGAGAAATTCAACGTAGTGGGACTTGTCGTAGCTGGAAATTTTACTCTTTGTACATACGACTGTGGACTAACTGGACTAAGGTGTAGGTACTTATTGCGAAACGAATGGAAAGAAAATTACACGCTGAGAATTCGTCTGCGCTGGGTTTTTTTATCACATCGCAGTACGTTCGAAGATATAAAACTCACGAATTGAGTCGATGCCAAGAAAGTGTGTGTTTTAGTACTTCAGACATTAGATAACATTGCCTCGCATTGAAGCCAAAATTTGGAAAATAATCGTTTTCAAATTGAGAGAAAATATTATTGTCATATACGATGACAGCGAAGTTTGAAATAACATGTAATGTGTGAGTTCAAGTTTATAATGTTCAAATAAAGTTTTAAAAAATTGCTCAAGTTTTTTGGAAAATCCAAGTTGACCCTGATGGAAAAAATAATGAATAACTCGCAGTTATTTTGTAAAACAAACTTCAAAGAATTTTTTTTTGAAAACCAAAAAATTGTCTTTCAAACTAGAGAGCCATTGCTTTTTTCAAGAAAAACTATTTCAAATAAACATTAATTTTTTTCAAATTTCCAAAAAAAAAAAAAAAATAGTGCTCGAAAAATTTTTCAAAGTAATTACCTATTTTCAAAACAATTTCTATCAAAAAAAAAAAAATGTTTCTACGAAAAAAATCAAAAAATTCAAAAATTTATTTTCAAAAAAAGAAAATCAAAAAACTTAACCAAAAGTCATTTTCAAAAAAAAAAAAAAGTCGGTAAAATATTGAAAAGTTTTTTGAAAAAAATTCCAAAAAATAAGAATTTTTAAAAGAATTTGATTTTCAAAAAAAATATTCAAGGATCGTTGAGCGATTTTTTTTTTTTTTTTTTTAAATCAAAATAATAAATTGTAAAGCATGTTCAAAACATCATTAAAAAAAACCTCAAGAAACCTTCCAAAAAAAAGTAAATTGTTTTTTGAAAAAATAGTGAGCAGTAAGAACTTGAATAAAGCAGCTGAGTGAGAAATCTTCACACTCCCGCCTTTCTTCCTCTTCCTCACTAAGCGTAAAAATCCTGAAAATTATAAAACCCACTCCCATAAGATTTGAAAAAAAAATTTTTTCAATGATTTACAAAAAAAAAAAATTTTAAAAAAGAAAAAAATTTTATCACAGCAAAAAAATCAAAATACTTCCATTTTTTCAAAAAAAATCATGAATTTAATTCTCAAAAATTAATTTTTTGATATTTGTGAAATAATGTAAAAAAAGTAGTGACCAATCAGAAAAAAATTTATAAAATTTCACGTACAAAAATAGATCATAAAAAACTCCATTTCAAATGAACTCAAAGCCATAATTTTATCTCTATTGTTGGAGAAAAATTGCTCCTACTCAACCCGCCACTTTTCTGCAAACACAAACCCTCGCATCCCTCCACACACCCCTATCTCATTACACTTTTCCAATTTAATCCGACCCAAGGTTACGGAAAAGCTGATACAACAACACAACGACCTGAAATTAGGCACCCCTCATCGACAATATTTCGCGTTATCCGGAAATCCGATCATTTTACAGACCAGAGGACAAAACTCTGTTCCAGTTCAAAAAGCACGTAGCTAAGCCGACCTTTTTAATTTTCATACCTTAAAAAGGAGCTCGCTCTGCCCATTTTCCACTTGGCCATTCTTCGTCGTCGTCGTTTAAATTAGAAAAAATCTCATTTTACATGTATATGTTCGCTGGCCCTTCCTGGGTTGTTCCGTGGAACAATGAACAATCACACGTACAGGTCGACTAACGTAGATTACATCCGTAGAAACGATCTCTACTGCGAGTAGCTAGCGCTACGCTGCTTTTAAAAAAGCCTTCTCGGACTCCCGCGTATAAATGTTCGTCGTTTATGGAAAAGCAAGCAACAGCAACGAAAAAAAAAAAAAATAAATAAATACATAATACGAGGAAAAAACAAGCCTCTCAGATGGTAACTCTTTAGGGAACCGAATTTCGTTCAAATTATTCTCCCAACGTGGCGTTATTTTTTTTGAAGGCTAATCTTTACCCCTCTCTAGCGTGTAATGTCTTTACTATCGTGTTTACGACGACAAATGTTTAATTTGTAGTTGTCTCGTTCCTTTTTTTTTTATTTTTGGAGCACCATGTGCCGCTTGCTTGCTTGCTTTTTTTTACAACGCATCTGATAATATTCGCCTAGATATACCTGTCGTATCTCGATGACATCGCCAGATATACTATAACATTTTGTCGACACGTTGATAAATTCAATTTACTTTTCATTCGCATGTGTCGCTCGCCAACCCTTCTGTATAGCTTCAGTTCCGTCGTGCTGTAATTTTTCCTGCTGCTGGGTTAAATGGAGCCGCGTACCTCAATTCTACGTACGAGTAGCAATGCGTACGGTATGGAAATGATTATTTTTTTGCATATACGTCGCCTCACTTCAAACTTTTGCAGTGGCCAAGTTTCGAAATATCGGATTCCAACGCTTGATGGAGCGACGTTGAAAAAAAAGACGTTTAAAACTGTATCGCTCGATTTAATTATACCTTTCGAATCGGTCGCGTTACTATTTCCTACCAAAGTCGAGAACACGCGTCAAAAAAACAAGAGTACACCAACGTACCTAGACCTACTGGTCGACAAATCACCCAAAGCCTTGCATAAATATGGAATCCCCCACGCCCCTTCACACCCTATAAAGTTGAATTAAAATTTTATGCTTTTGAAACATGTACACATTACGCGAATACCCTTTTGTACCCACATGTTAAAAGCACACACGTACATATAAAAAGTGACACCGAGAGAGCGCGAGGTAGAAAAAATCTCGTACACCCTAGCTCGAGTCAAAAATATATGTACGTTTTTTTGATTTAATTGAACGTCGCGTCGAGTCAACTCATCATCATCATGACAATAATAACGATACGCGAGGAGTGCGGAAGGTGGATAAAAAAAGAATTAAAAAACACCTCATCATACAACATCGGAAACATTATTCGAGTAGCAGTCGGCCTTTTCCAAACATCGTGCTCGGATTAAGCTGATGCCTGAAAATATTATGTAAATGTTTGCTTTTAAATGTCACCCCGCTGATGTCTGGAGACGTATTCGAAGAAAACACTCTGTTTTGTACGTCGCGTCGCACCGCGTAATATTCTTCGCCTGCGAACCGAGTTTCTGTCATACTTATTTGCATTTTATTTTCTCCTCGTCACAGTACGTACACTTGCTACGCTGCTGTACAGCCAGCAGCACAGCTTTTCGGTACCTATTTTTAAACCAAACGAACGAACGAACGAACGACGAAGCCCACAACAACCACGTATTCGTAATTAGCATGCGGTTGAAAAGTTTCTCCCGGAATGGAGAATTCTTTTCTTGCGGCGATGGCGGTGATTAATTTTAAGGTCTCGTTTGGCTTGCTCCTTTGTACCAAAGGCGTTATTCTCCACGCTTTAGAAGTGGCGGATTTCAAACGAGATGGCATCGATTCTGAAAGATTGGCGACTAGTAAAGTGAGAAAGGGCGAAAGAGGAAGTTTAATATTTGTGAAAAAAATTTGTTTAAATTAAATCGACGGTAGAGTAAAATTTTCGGGGAATTTTCAGAAATGCTCTGCGGTGTGCTAAGGCGTTTTTAGACTCTTATGAAATTTTCCAAATTGATCAAAGAATATTTTTTGCACACTCAAAAATTTTTTTGTGAACATCCTTACTTTCCTCATCATTTCGCATGGTCATTGCTTCGCCTGAAATCCTCAATATGATTTTTTTGAAAAATTCCTAAATCTTGCATTCCAAAAAAGGCGAATCTTTGAATACTTTTCAAAAAAATTTCAAATTCAATTTGAAGGGTCCACGAAAAGAACTAGGTAGGTCCAAAATTTTTCCTAATCGAGATTTTGGTATTTTTGGACTTGTTTTGTAGAGTATACTATTCAAAAACACCAGAATCTCGAGTTTGAAAATTTTCGGACTTACCTGATTCTTCTCGTGGACTCTTCATTTGAACTCGTGAAATTTTTAAAAATTTTATTCGTCAATTCCCCCCCCCCCCCC